>JABUQX010054801.1:7500-17500 GCA_015478945.1 Trachelipus rathkii
TAAACTCTGATGAAGTGTGCGGTGCGGAAGCACGATAAAAATTAACGGTGCGGTGCGGTGCGTGGTGTGGGCCTTTGAATCGCACCGCACCGCACCGCACCAGTTTACCTACAAATTTCTAAAAATAATATAAGAAATTTATATATATATATATATATATATATATAATCTATATAATATATATATTATTATATAATATAGTATATATATATATATATTATATATATATAATAAATATATATATATCATATATCAGTGGCGTATCCATGGGGGGGGCAGGGCCATGGCCCCCGAAATTTTTTAGAACACTAAAGTATTTTAAGTATCATAATATCCGTTTATAACTAAAATCCAGAGGTTAAAATTAATAATATATAATATATATATATATATATAATATATATATATATATATATATATATATAATATACTATAATATATATATATATATATATCTATATATATTATATATATATATATAATATATATATATATATATATATATATATAGAAACGATATTTTTGTCTGGCCCCCCCGAAAAAAAATCCTGGATACGGCCACTATATATATATATTATATATATATATATATATATTATATATAATTTATACTATATATATATTAGTATATATTATATATATTATTATATATATATAATATATATTATATATAAAATAATATATGATTATGCCCCCTTCAAAGCAGGTGATATTGGCTACAGATTTCACACCAGAGGATTATAAGAGGTTAGGAAAGGCGGTTTACCAAAAAAGTTAGTTTTTTGAAGCAAGAAAATTAACGAAGTAGGATCACTTACGTTTTGTGCAAACTCGCTTAGCACGTTTGATATTCATGTTTCGAGGTTCATCAGATTAACAAGTGATAAACAAATAGTTTTCCATTTACGAGTCCATCATTAATGGTACAATAACTAATGTAACCAAACTATAAATTTAGAGAAGAGAAAGTGCTCAATATCGTCTATCTCATCATTTTTATTCCTTGATTGTCATTTTCTGAGGATATCAAAACTTTCTTCAGAGTCATTACAAGAGGATGACAAACAAGTGTTTGCTGATTATCATAATGATATCTTCAAATGATTGGTGTACAATGATACAATTGGTTAGAATAGAATTGTCATGAGATGGGAAGACATTTATATTATCATCAGAGCGGCCGTACTGGCAGAGAGATTCATTAAGCAACCTTAACATAATTTGCAGAATAACCTCACATATTACTGATAGTTAACGAACTTTAATTCTGGCCTGTATTTTCTGTAGTTCTTACTGAGCCATGGTCGAATGATTAAAGTGTGCCGCAATTGATCAATATTTTGAGAGAAATTCACTGACTGTTGTTTGAGATATCACAACATTTCTAATGTTGGTGACTAATGGAGTTTTTGTTGTTTACCCAAGAAGGAAACATAATTTTCTTTATATTGGCACCAGCATCTCTCATAACACAGTGAACATCATTTGGGGATAGGCTCCATTTCGTCAACACTCCAATAAATAAGTAACGGAGATATTAACCTGTATGACGTTCAATAATTGTCAACGGCATGATTACTCAGAGGAAACATAGAAACTGTTGATTGAGTATCGACCATCTGCGTCGGTAGAGTAGAGAAGGCTAACTTGGAATGAACTATGTTGATAGAGGTATAGTGATTCTGCACCTTTAATTTTTAACGCCTCGGTCTATTACTACCATTTTTCTTTCAAAATAATAATCTCTTTTATAGGTATTTCTTTGAGTATAGTGTGATGAAAGAGACCGATACTCTTCTCATTAAACGTATAAATGCCAGAGAATTTCCAACGTGACGAAAACAGAAATCCGTATACCATTACTATCTATTTCGTAAGAGTGTATACTAAATGCCATTCCTTTAATGATTTTGTTCATATTTACTGTCCCATGATGTATATTTCTATTAGTCTATATTAGGTTTTTCTTATGAGTAATCCCTGCTATCAGTTCTTATAAAAGCTGTGAATCTGGGAGATTCCTGTTGTAAGCTTTTTTTGACTCGGATTTTTCACGCTTTACTATCCATTTTTCCTGTGTTGCTGCTTAATGACGTTTATATAGGATTTTTGGCGCGGATTTTTTTGCCCAGATTTCCATTAAATAGATACAATATCATTCCGAGGAATATATATAGATTGCAACTGTAACGGTTTTGCGATGGTCGTGGGAAACAGTGATCGATAGTAAATCCCAAACCGACAGCCAGATAAGGTGTGCAAGTTGCGGAAAATTGGGCTTCCAACAGTTGACCTTGAGCGAATAAACTTAAACAGTTTTTAAACAAGTAACAGTCGAGCCTAATCAATTATTAATGATTCGCATAGATTTCCGTATTGTGAGCAAATTACTGATCCTAACATACAAAGTGACGACACAGCGATCGCGAGTAACTCACATTTTGCCTAAATCATTAGTTTTCTGCCAGAAAGTTGTTTAAATTTTCTAACAAGTGCCCATTAGAAACATTTTTTTTATTCGCATTCCGAGTGTCCGAGTTAATTTATTTTTAATATTTGCGAATGCGAAGTCACTCGAGAATAGTTTAAAACATGCAGATATCTTATATTTATATAGCCATATGACTATTTACTATATGATATTTATACAATCTAATATCTAAACTAGAGTAAGTAGTAAGATAGTATAATAGTGGATAGTAAGAGTGGTAGATTCATTGAGTGATATAATTTATATATTGCGTACCTTCCGTTATGTACTAAACTGAGCTATCAGTATAGTAACTCGAAATTGTCGGTTTCCAAATACCCGTTTGTGCGTGTTTGTCTGTTGTACAGTCACAACTCGAGCTTTGCCTGAGTCACGTGCCTGGATGTCTGACACGCCGGACCTGACAAGGGTGTATGTCCGGTTTCGGAACACACGAAACGATGAATCGGACGAGACTTGAGAGGAGTACGAGTATATAGTATATATAATAGTTATATAGTTAATAATATTAATAACTATTAGTAATTTTACTATAATGTTAGGAAGGCTAATTTTATTTTATATCTGTCTTTAATAATATATGAATTAGTTTAGGACATATGGCATTAGTTTTTATGGCTATTAATGTTTTCATAGGTTCTTATTATTGTCTATCAAGCGGGCGGGGCTCGTAGTGCCTGGGTTGCTATAGGTTATATAGTCGACGCACGCCAATTACTATCACAACTTGCAGTATAAGTTCTGTGCACTTATTTTGGTATTTAGTCATATTATTCGTTATTATATATTATTTAGAGTATAGGTAATGATAATATATATTACTCTAAAATTTGCATCTTATTCCTGGATCATGACACAATAGCGCATGATTCATAATGTATTAAAGTGAACAGACCAAAAATTAACTTCTGTTCAATCGATCTATAGTTTAGATCAATCGTCACCACATCATAGTTATTTCTTGTACACTATTTACACACCATCTCTCATAACTACTCACAACGATTTTTCTTTGCAGTGGCAGCCGAAATTGTGTGTCGGGATCTCATTTAGGTATCCGTCTCTTAGTTGACACGTCACTTTATTCATACAATATGCTGTTAGTTTTGCATTACTTATCTAATTGACGCTCATTGTTTTCATCATTACACGGAATATCAGACATTTAATAACAATGTTATGCTGACACATTTCGGTTAACAATTTCGATTTCTTAATGAGGTTCCATAAGTTAAGTTCTCGGGCGGCGACTGATAATTGAATATGTATTTTTGTTGTTTGGCAGGTTGCTAACGTCTCAGATCTCGTTGTCGTTTATTAGTTATTTTTACCATCTGAGATTCCTCGTTTCCCTTCCGCTCTTCGCTACTGCTGCTCTATGATGAGTGGTGTAGTTACCTCCATTATCACGAATATGTCACTTATTTTATACTACAGGTATAGTTATATTTATTTTATACCTCAGTTCATAACTACACGATGAGTAGTCACTACCCAGCATTATCTTATATACACTTCTATATTATATTACACATAGCTATTAATACCTATGCTGACTCTATATTCTCAGTCTATGGTATTTATATATCTACTAAGAGTATTTTAGGTATATATTTTTATATATTATTTATCAATATAGTTTCTGATTGTATTGATATTAGTACTAGTCCAATCACAGTACTGATGCTCTATGAAATATATAAAACAATAATAACTATATCTCACCATACACCTTATAGTGTGCTACACGTCAACTATCTCAAGAACTAAAAGTACTCTCTTATCTTAAATTATTATTACCAAAAATCATGCCACCAGTTATAATGTAAATAGAAAAATTAATCTTTAGGGAGCTAGACTTTATAATATTAATGGATGGTCATAATCTGTATTGATAACAATAGAGGCATATAATAGGTTACAGTGGGGTATAATTATCTACATGTAGGGACTCTCTATATATATTAATGGGATTATATTATAACTCGTATTAATTATACTCAGTTTTTATAACGCTACTATTAATAACATACACTATATCCATACCGCCTATATATATTATATGAAAATTATCACTTTTTTTTCACCACCGCCCATCACACCCCGATACTCGAGCGGCGCGTACGTCGGATATAGCACTCTCCACACCTACCACACCCCTCTCTCTCAGCCACACACAACTCCTCCACCCCACTCTAATCCGCTGCGCCAACCACCCTACCCTCTTTCTCCCTCATCCCTCCCTCCCTCCAGCATCTACCATTTATTCCATCCATACCCTTATCCTCTTCTATTAGGTCTCCCCCTATCCCTCTTCTATCCCTCTCCGACCTACCCATAAATACTCCGTACCACTCTCTGTTCCATCCATTCTACCAGATTGCCAGTATCTCATCTTAACATTCCTTCTCCGCTCTTCCGTCACCACCTCCCTCACTCACATCTTCCCTCACACCCTTTTCCTAAATCCTTCTCGCTTCTAATCTTTCCGAACACCCCGAGCTTCTAGCCTCCTATTTCTCAAAATACCTCCAACTTCTTCTGGACCTGGCAATTCACATCCGCCTCACGTTTCCACACGCCATACAACACCGCTGGTAGCAAACAAATTTTTTTTTCGAAAATACTTAATCTTACACTTTCTGTGACAAATCCCCACCCTTTCCGATACTCTCTCAGACACAACATCACCGACTCTTCTATGTCCTTCTTTTCCTAACTGCTATGTTAACTATTCTCCTCCTTCTAATCCCTCCCCCTACATAAACGCCAAATCCATACTCCTCAAATATTAAATCTTTACTTCTTCCAGAATTACACCCCCCACTCGAACCTCTAACCCCTCCCCCACCTCACTTTCCTCCTCCTCAAAACACTAATACACTTTTACTTCTTACCTAGATTTCTATTTTTAAGGCCCTTTATGTCGCGACATTCCGACGTCACTACCTCACCAATTACGTTCAAGCACCTTCCGCGCTCCTTCGCCACTTGACGCGTACATGTATCATACGCGAAAAATCAGTAATTCATGTTTCTACTGGCCTTCTATCTCATCCCCCATTTGTCAATTCACGACCCCCCTCCCCTCCCTCACCATTCCTACTGAGACAAACTACTCCAATAGAAACAATATGATTAGCCCACTGGCCGGACATTTATTACAACATTCCACCTGCCTCAGTACCGTACTCAGACCAAAAACATCTTAATCTCACTCTCTTCCCTCTACGACTCTCACACACATTCTACTCTTCCTATATTTTCGTGTGATTTATTTATCTTAAATTTCCCCCACTCACAATTTCCTCACAAGAACTCTCCACAGCTTCCCTCTTTTCACTCTTATCATATGCTTTCTCTAATCTAAAAAAACACCCATACACTTTCCTTTGTCCTCTCAATACTTTTCTCCACAACATCTTTGTAGTGTAAAACACTTGGTCCAAACACCCTCTTCCCTCCCTAAATCCTCCTTGTTCTTCCCCCATTCTTCTTCCGTAAACGCCTCTTCACTCTCTCAATCAGTATTGTACCATACACTTTCCCTACCACACAGCTTAAAAGACATATGCCTTATAATTCCACATTCATCCTATCCCCTTTCCCCTTATACAGGGGAACCAAATCAACCATCCTCGCACCAATCACTGCGCGGGGGTACACATCGGCACTCTCCAACATAATATTGATATAGACTTATACAGCCACTCCTGCACCCCTATACCACCCTATCTGTAACATTTCATTCTCACAGCATCCAGACCTGCGGACTTCCGAACTTTTTTTCCTTATACTCAAGGCCCTAATATATGTTGCTCCATTTAGTATTTTCGGTCTTCCCCTCTCCTTCCCCAATGTACATTCCCCATCCCCACCTTCAATGAATGCTTGCCTCCCCATCCCCCCCCCACCCTCATTCAAAAGTTCCACTAAAATTACTCCCCCCACCTCTTCCTCACCCCCTATACTCTCCTCCTATCCACTCCCCATCTCCTCCTTTAATCCTCCTCTCCCCCTACCCCTCCTTCTTCTTCCTTTTTTTTATTTACTTCTATTCCAAACATCTTACTTCCTGATTCAAAGATTTTCCGTCACCTTTCTACACCAAACTCATCTTTTGCTCCTCTCTTCAGCTCTCCACCGCCCGTCATTTGCTTCCACTTCTAACCCTTCTATATTCCGTCCCCTTCCTCTCCCTACTTCCCAACCATTACATTCACATGAAGCTATACCTTTCCTTTTCGACCACTCTGCCTTCAACCTCCTCATTCCACCATTTCGCTTCCCTTTCCCTTCTAGCTTGCATCCACACCTTTTTACTCACATCACCCTTCTAGCCTCTTCAGATACTGCCTCCTTAAATCTCGTCCACTCCCCCTCCACCTCCTCCCATTCCCGTCCCTCTCAGCGTCTCTCCACTCTTGTGCCCTCCATACCTCTCCTAAACTCCTCTTACACACTGTCTCCTGCCAATTTTTCCAACACCTTTATCAACCTCACACTCCCAACTATATATTTTATATATCTATATTATAGTATATATATATATACCCTTAATATTATATAATAATATATGTTTAGTTACGTCTATGAATATTAATATTTATTATATTTTAATAATAGTAGTATATATATATATATATATATATATTATATTAGTACTATATATATATGTATATGTATATTATATATATATTAGTAGTATCTAATATAATTATATAATATATATAATAAATATATAATAATATATATAACTCTATATACTATAATATATATATATATATATATATATAATATAGTATACATACCTGTATTGGCTCGTGTTGATGATCCGCCTCCAGGTAAGTAGTAGCCAAGTTTTCTTTTCATAATCTGCTCAATCGAATATGTAATTTTTAAGCTACTCTCATTTTATTAAATGCCGTTTTATTTATTTATTTTTTTTTAACACATGCACCGAGTGAAATAAATAAATCATAGACAAATAATTGACATTTATATATAAGTTAAGTAAAGGGGTTATCTTAGAGTTTTAGTTAGTTTTAACCATAGATTTTAACTATACATAAGCAAAGTTTAGCCTATGAGTTTAATTAGTTTACAAAGATTTGAACTTTTTTTTTTTTTTAAATATTTTTAGAGGTGTGAAGCTGTTTTAATAACAAAGTTTCAATTTCACTCGTAAATCGAATATCTAATTTTGATTTATTATTTAAAACGTAATTTGAAAATCTGAATTTTTCACACCAATTTTATCATTAACTACTGTTAATCCATCAAAATATTTATTATAAGTTTGAAGATCTTTACCTATTTTGAGAGGAATGTATCTCGCTTCATTGGATCTTCAATAACCAAGTTCAATCAAACTAAAAACTAAAACTTATAATTATAAATAATTTAATTATATTCAAATGTCAAGATATTCTTTTCTCGCAATCTTTTAAAGATTTAAACAAATCCAAAAAATCAAAGTCAAGAATGCAACCACCTATAAATTGGACGACGAGCTAGAGGCTGACAATAATATATATATATTTATATATATATATATATATTATATATATAATATATATATAGTAATATAATATACTATATATATATATATATATATATAATATATATATATATATATGATATAGTATTAGTTGTATATATATATATGTATTAAATCTGTGTCTACCTAACCACACTTTATCCTAGCCTAAGCTTAAAAGCCGTACAGCAGTAGCGACCTAACCTAGACGGATTCACGTTGCAAGAAACAATGAAAGCCTAACCTAGACGGATATCACAATTGACCAGAGCAATGAAACCTAAACCTAGACGTGATTGAAAGTTTGAAGAGCAATGAAACCTACCTATGATAGATTCATGTTGCAGAGGAACAAGGAAAACCTAAGGGTATATAGCTTATATATATATATATACCCATATATATCTATATAATTTTATATTATTATATTTATATAGTATATATATATATATATATATATATATATATATATTATATTATATTAATTCTATACTTATATATATTATTATTGAGGTTAACAACCTCACGGGCAATTCCCTATGACTAGGAGGGGAACTGGCACTAGGTAGTTGCTAACTAAGATCCTAGACGAGGGGATTGAACCATTGTTATCTGCCTTGCTGTTCTTGTCCCTCTATACTTATTGGCAACAATATATAATTTATATATATTGTATATATATATATATATAGTATATATATATATATATATTATAGTAAATTATAATATATTATACTACTATTATTATATAATAGTATATATATATATGTGTAGTAGAGTGGCAGGTAACATCCGCATCCGCATGCCGCTATCCGCAATCCGCCTTTGCCCTGCGCGATGTTGCGGCGGATTTTATTGTCGAAGATTTGATTAAAGAATTTTTATAATACAATATCTTATTATTTGAAAAAGAAATGAAAATGTACAATAGTTGAAGGCAGATTCAATAAACGGCTTTGATATTACAACTAACTTAATGTTATCAAAAGACATTCAAACTCGTCTGGAATAGTAACTTCATGACTTGCAAAAAAGTATTGCTCAATTAGAACTTTCTTGCTACTTCGTTACGCCAGTTCGTATTCCCAAAGGTTAGATATAATCATTATTAAATTTGGAAATTGACATCATATCACATACTAGCATTAAAGCTAATTGAACGACCGGCATTTTGAAGAAACGTCAAAAATAATCAGCCGCCTCTACAGCTTCTGTCTCTTATGTAATACCATTGATCTCTCAACGTTAAGGAAGCATTTTTGAACCATACTTCAAATAATAAATGATGTAATCGGTTTAAAAAAGAAATAAAGATGTAAATTATAAACTAGAGTGTAGAAAAAGAGTGTAATTAATACTAAGATGGTAAAAAACGCTTTCGTTCTGTGGGAAATTAATGACCTCATACGCTAATTGCAACTACCTATATTCCCCGTTATAAAAGCTAAAAGTTTTTTTGTTTTGTAACGATATTAGAACAAGTTAAATCGTTACTTTGTGTTGCAGTTGAAAAACTTCTCTCCGAACAGTCTATTTAAGTCGCGCACCCATTAAAAAAGGAAAAAACAAAATCTAAAGATACCAACACCTTCTAACAAGTAAATCAAAATAACAGATTCACTGAAAGAATTTCTACAGTCCAGTAGTGATGAAGACACACGCATTACCAAAATTAGGATGTATTGCAACTGATTGAAAACTATCACCATTGAAAACCAAGAAAAAACGATTAGATTCAAATGAGATCCCAATCAGTTTGGTGGAAAAGTTAAGGCAAAATGTTACCCCACAGCTTTGAGTAAACTTGCAAGGAACTACTTGACCAAATCAAGGAAAATTAGCCATCCATTAAAAGGAAAACATGAAATATACAAGCCGAACAAACTTCTACAAGGTAAATCAATAACAGATTAACTGAAGAATTTCTACAGTCCAGTAGTGATTGAAGAAACACACGCATTAATATAAAA
>JABUQX010054801.1:35000-39741 GCA_015478945.1 Trachelipus rathkii
GCACCTTTTTAATAAAAATATCCCGTTTATTAATCTTCCTAAATTTAAACACAGATTGCACCGTTAATTTCATCTGTCACCTTTCATCCTACATCGTCAAACTGCTAAATATTTCCTATGCGTAAATTTGAATTCTACTATTAAATTTGTTTTAAATTTGAACACGATGCACCGAAATATCCTTTTAAGTTTTTACTTCAAAAATGCTACCTAAATGTGAATTTGAATTCTGCTATTGAATTTGTTTTCAATTTTGAACATAATGCACTGAAATATACTTTTAAGTTTCTACTTCCAAAATGCTACCTAAAATCATTCCTTTAATAAATGAGTGAATCTTCCACAAATAACAAAAATGACTAAACCTTTCACAAATAAACTTTAGAAATACTCTTACCCGATACTGGGGAAAATTAAACTTGTTTGTAGTTAACAATTCCAAATCCTTTTACGTAACTGGAATTTCGTGACTTAGCAGTAATTTTCCTCGTCACAATTTCAGAACTTTTGCGAATATTTATTTCCTTAAATTTTGATCACAAAACCTTCGATTTTTTAACTCTTTCAGAAAGACAATCTATTTATTTTATAAAGTATTAACTAATGCTATGAATTTAGTTGGTTCGTCCTACATTACTCCCCTTCCAAGATTGGAAACCAATCTTAAAAAGAAAAAAAAAAATATAGCTCCACCACTCAAAAAGGAAAACAACCTTACCTAATTTCCGATGGAGGCTCGTCTTTCCTCCGCCCTTCTCTCATACTCCAATACTCTCCTTTGGACATTCGGTATATCTGGAGCTGGACCTCTAGATCTTGTCATCGGTACCTGGTACCCAATTCCTACTCCTTGTGGATCCACTCCCTGTTCCTCCGATTGGTCCTCTAAAATCATATGTTCAGGGTCTTCACCCACTTCCCACAACTCCTCCTGAATTGACCTGGGGGTATAGAAAGGAACATTATTAGAATTAATGTAATTACTTTGACTAATATTACATACCTCAACTGGCTCCGGTGTTTCCTTTCTTGAGACCATGTCATCCTCTTCACTATCATTTGCTATGTCCCCTACAAGTGTGTAACTGTCATCTGGAAATCTTAATGACTTCTCGACCCTTTGCAAATTAAGTTCCTCATCTGATTTAACCTCTGACTGCGCTGAGTCCAACCAATCCATTAAGTCATTTGTATCAATAGGCGATGATGTCAGCTCTATCTCCGTTTGGGTCATTTTATCTATTGTTATAGCTTCAGTTTGTGTGGCTATATCTACCTTGTATTTAGGTTCTCCTATAGCTACCTCTACTAAATCCCAAATATCCTTTTTATTTTTTTCATGTTTCCTTTCCTTCGTTGATCTCCCAAGTTGTCCTCCATAAATTACATAAGTTTGTGTTGGTTCCTCCTCTTTCTCTTCTTCTTCAGTTTCTGTCTCCCATACTTGTTCTTCTCCTTGTTCATATGTTTCTTCTTCGATCCTAAAATAGTCAAGCAAATATTCCGGAGGGTCTGCCCAAACTTTTAAATGTGCATAGTGAGTCCTCATAGTTTTTCCGTTTCCTTCAATGTCATATGTCATTCCACCTGCAATCACCTTGGTTATCACAAAAGGGCCCTCGTACCTTTTGCTTAATTTTTTCTCCAGAGTTCTATCCACTGAGATGATTTTCCTTTTAACTTTCACTCCTACTGCGTATGGCAGCCAGTTTGGATGACCCTCTTTCCACTTGTCCTGTTCCTTTCTTGAGATTGGTAATACCTTTCCTTTCTCATGTTTTTGAACCATTAGTTTCTCTGCCGGGGTCACTCCTAACTCTGCATGTTTTGTATTATTATATACCATTATTACTCGGGGTAAACAGTCATCCCATTCCTTATCCTTCGTTACCGTATTCTTGAGGAACTCCGCGAATGTCCGGTTGACCCTCTCCACTGCCCCGTTAGCCGCTGGTTTGTATGGACTGCTAAAGACATGTTCGATTCCGTAGGCCTGAAGCATTTCCTTAAATCTTGTGCTCCTAAATTCCACTCCATTATCCGTCAATACCTTGTATGGTGGTCGCAGAAATGTGGGAAGCATTTGTCCTTCAAAAGCCTCTGTTACACTCCTTGCAGATTTATCCTTTAACGCCTTCACTGCAGCCCATTTACTACAGTGATCTATAGCCACCAAACAAGCAATGTTTCCTTTCCTAGTTCTAGGCATGGCCATAACATCGACAGCTACTAATTCGAACGGATTTTGTACCTTAATCTTCCATATAGGTGGAAACACAACCTGATGGTCTATTTTATTCAGTTGGCAGGTTGGGCATGTTCGGCACACATCTTGAATGATTAACTGACCTCTGGGGTGCCAAACATACCTTGAAACAAGATCTGTTAATTTTTCTCGTCCTATATGAGCTAAATTCCGATGTGTAACCACAGTAATGCTTACCATCTGTTGGAACCCTATAACAGCTCCAAATTGTTCATCTCTAATCCTTTTTACTAAGATGGCTCCATTCATTCGTAGGTCCTTCCTATATCGATAATATTCCTTCAATAATATATCAGTCTTCCTAATCTCTTGATTATTTCCAATTTTCTTCTTTAGTGTCCTAATCACTTCAGAGTTATCTTGTAATCTTATTATTTCTTGGACTGTTATTAAGTCATTATCCTTATTCACTGTGAGGTTAAAAACATCAATGGTAAAGCCATCACTTACGTCATCGGCATCGTTCCCATGTGCGATTATTCCTTCTCCGAAGTCCAAAATTGCATCTGACTCCACCAAATAATTCATCCCTAGTAGTAAACAAGCTGGAATATGTTCATCCTGAACGACAACCAATGGTAGCACTATTTCCCGGCACCTTGTTTTTATTTTTATGGCCACTGCTGTTGTACACTCCACAATCCTTGTAGTTACTCCATTGAGAGTAATATCTACCTTCCATCTTTTCAGAATGTGTCCAAATTGGTTTAAGCCATCAACAACTCCTTCCTGTATCAAACTGATGACAGATCCTGTGTCCAGAAAAGCGCATCTGAATACTTCTCCGATAGAGACCTCCTGCCATGCCACTCCTTTTAGCTTGTGGTTACAGCTTAACCTTGACTGATGACCTCTCTCCTTCATTAATAAATTTATTCCTAACTCTTCTTTGGATGATTGCTGTAATAAATTATTTCCTGATATATCACTTCCTTCCGTATCTGAGTAATCTTCATTCTCTTCCTCTGGTGACGTCTCTAGTTCCTCAGTTATTCGTTCGTCAACTATTGTATTTTCTCCTTTTGGATCGAAAGTACCATCGTCAGCTACTGGATTGAAGTGTGATCCTCCCAACACCTGTATGTGTACATCTTTTAAGTTGTTACACTTCCTTGCCTTTGGTCCGATGTATGCCACTGAGCAACATATTCCATGATGCAACCAAATCTTTGTATTGAATTCATCACTGGCCACTAATAAAACTTCTGGTACTGGTTCCTTTCCTGGAGTTTTAATTGCTTTTAGTAATTTTAAGGCTTTTGGTCTCTTTTCCAACCCATACATTTTCCATTTACTAATCAGGATGTCCAATAAAAATTCCCTTAGCTCCTGGTGATTTTTCTGTTTCATTTTAGACTGCTCTTTATCAAGTATCTCCTTCAAACTCAAAAATAGTGAATCAGCACCGCCTGGTACCAATTTTATAACCTTTAAGCCTTTTGGTAGTGCTTCTGGATCCGTTATATCGATTTCCTCATCAGGTTTCCTTTGACACCTTGACCATGTGTCTGCGAACACATTATCCTTTCCGGGATAATAATGGATCTGGAAACTATATTCGCTCAAGTCATCCAGAACTCGGGCCAATTTACTATCCACTAGCTTCATCGTGTGTAAATATACCAATGGCCGATGGTCCGTGTACAAGATGAAGTCCTGGCCTAGTAGAAAAGGCCGAAAACTTTTAATCCCCCACCGTATGGCTAGCAGTTCCCTTTCTATTGTGGAAGCTTTCCGTTCACAAGCATTGAAGGAGTGTGAGTTATATGCAATTACTCTTCTACCACCTTTTTGTTCTTGGCACAAGCCCGCACCCATACCAAATCCACTGGCATCCACGTAGAGTTCCAACTTCCTACTACCTTCCGAGAAATCTGGAAATGCTAACTCTACTGATTCTTTCATCCGTTTTTTCAGTTCCTCGAAAGCCTTGATCCTTTCATTTGTCCATTCAATTTTGTCCTTTCTTTTGCCTCCCGTTAGTGCGCTGAGAGGTGCTGCCACTCCTGAACAATTTTTTATAAATTTCCGTTGAAAGTTAATCATTCCTAAATATCGTCTTAACTCTCCCACATTAGTAGGTCTCTCCAACTTGTCCACTTGATCCATAAATTCCGGCAGTTTTTTGATCCCTGTCCTGCTGATGATGTGTCCTAGGAATTTAACTTCTTTCTGGACCCAGCTACATTTACTCACTTTTACCTTGACGTTCGTTTCGCAGAAGCGCTGTAGGACCTGTTCAATCAATAACAAATGTTCTTTAAATTCTTTTGATATTAATAAAACATCATCGACGTAAACCACTACCTTGTCTCGACTAAAACCTGTTAGGATCCGCTGCATCTCCCTCTGGAATGCTGCAGGTCCGTTCTTTAGCCCAAAACTCAGCCTCTTAAACCGGTATTGACCGCTGACTGTTGAAAATGCTGTAAAATCCTTGCTTTCTTCCTCTAACTGCATCTGATAATACCCTTT
>JABUQX010054802.1:17500-20000 GCA_015478945.1 Trachelipus rathkii
TTCCTATTCTTTATTCTCTGAAAACCTCCTGTACTCTCTCTCTTGGTCTTTTGCACTTCCTTCCAAAACAACTTATTCCCTTGCATATTCACATACATTCTCCTACCAAACTCCTCATTCACCTTTCTTCTACTCTCACTTAACAATCACGCCATACGTTTCTATTACCTGCAATAATGCCACTCGATAAACCTTGTCATATGCTTTCTCCAGATTCATAAATGAAATAGTCTTTTATTCCTCTTACCATTTTTTTTTCAATGAACTGATACACTGTAAATATATGTTTGATTTGTTGATTAGTGTATATCCTTGTCTATGAAGGAAATTGGATTTAGCTAGGCGGATAATGTATCTTCATTATTGAATTTTATACTGTTTTTATAATAATGGTCATTCCCTTTGCAGGAAGGATCAAACTTACAGGAAGTTATTTCAAATAACAAAGAAAAAGAAAGACGTCAACCTTTCATAGTTAGCATCTCCGGTGAAAACAGATTGAAACCGTCAATCGTCAAGATTATATGCTGCGATAAAGTCATCAGTTGCTCCTCGCTAATCAAAGCTGTTGACACACTATTTAAATTATATTTTGTACTTGATTTAAAGTATCCGGTGTACTGCAAAAATACCTATTTATTTATGGAGTATTATTTTTATAAAATTGAAAGCTCGAACACTGGAGTTGTTCGCGAATTTTTGTCTAATTTTTAGTTCTATGATTTTATTATGCTCTTAGGTATTACAAATAATTTTTTTCATATTTTATAATTTCTATAATTTTGGCAATTTTAAAGAAAAATCCTATTTTTTTAAAAACTTATATATAATATATATATATATATATATATATATATATATATATATATATATATATATATATATTATATATATATTATATATATATATATTATATATATATAGTATTATATATATATATATATATATATTATATATATAATATACTATTATACTATATATATATATATTATAGATAATATATATAGATATATATATTATATATAATATATATATATATATATATTATATATATATATAATTATATATATATATATATATATATATATATATAATATATATATATATATATATATATTATATATATATATATATATATATATATATATATATATATATATTACAAGTACGTACTTAATTTTATATATTTTATAAAGCTAAATCAAGTTCAATCTGGTAAATTTACATTGGGGCAAAGTGCGTCTCAGATGAGATGCTTGGCTTGAAATCTTCCACTCTTAATTGGGGACTTCATTCCTGAGAATGACAAATACTGGGTATTATATCTTTTTCTGTTGGACATTCTTGACATTATAATGCCCGTTATATCTGAAGATCACTTAATTCAGTTAGACGTTCATAGAAGGCTTACTACTAATTTCTGAAGCAGAATAAATGAAGCTGTGAATACGATTATTTAATATCTCTACCGAAAGGAACTTGCGACCGACAATAAACTCTTTTAGTATCAAAATCATTTCTCTAGGAACAACGCCCTCTAAGAAGTCATGCATCCAATCCAATGCGATGTTATCGGTTACATGAAAGTATGGCAACTGATTAAGAATGCTTACAGTTTTTATACCCATGGTGAAAACGCCATTTTCCGCAGTTGTTACTACAGCGTCGTACTCAGCTTTTTTCCTAGCTAATGATAAAATTGCTTGTACAATGTCTACAATAATATATGGAATTGAAAAATTCATTATACCCCAGAATCTTATTAAGGCCCAAATTATCTCCAAGGAACTGCCAAACTCTAAATTTTAAGTTTCTATTTTGCACCTGAATACCTACATGAAATAGCTCTGTAAGTTCTAAAACAAGATGCTCTAAAATTGTGTTAAATCCATATTTATCTAAATCGATGGTGTTACAGATTATACAAACAAATATTGAATTCAAAGTTGATCTACACTCCGGTGGAAAATCCAAAATATTGAAGTAAATCATTGCCAATTTATGAATGCCAGCATGGGAACCAATAGGATTGCAAATCTCAATGTCATCATAATAAATTGACAACAAAATAACGTCATTAGTTTCTCCAAAGCTTTTGCAATAATTAGCATCCTGGACATCCCGACAAAAATCATTCCTAATTAGTTTGTATTTTTCTACTTTCTCAATTACATCATTCGAGTTAAATATATTTCTTAAAATATCTGTTAACCTAAAATACTGCATAGTATCATTAATTTCAACAGCTCTTGTAACACCCCCAAATCTTTTGTACTCTGTCCTGCTACCTAATGCGATTTGTTTGGCTTCTACATATGTATCAAGGGAAGAAATAAGTTTCTCAATTTTATATGCATTATCAGCATCCAAATAGCCATCTTTTAAATCATTAGCAAATGCTACTGTACGATAGAAATTCTTATGCTCTTAGACGTTGCTTCAATAGTGGTAATTATTCATTATTTATTACTTTAAAAAGTGTGTTATGCTACAGTTGATA
>JABUQX010054802.1:27500-52500 GCA_015478945.1 Trachelipus rathkii
ATAATAAAATTGAGTTTTGTAAATAATCGAGGGCAAACTCACCTTTTTGTTTATGTGAAATTTTTGGGTGTTTATATATAGATGGGATTATTATTATTTTCTTTCTGTGTGTTGTATAGCAGTTTTTAAGTACGGAAAGTTTTGTATATCAATGCCTGTGGCTTGTGGGTTCTGTGATGGTGAGTGGGCAGAAATTAATGCTGGTCCTTCTATTAGATCCCCCGTTTATTGTTTGTTTGTGCGTCTTTTTAGATCATTAGTTTCTCTTATGTATATGGAAGGGCAATCATGACAAGGGATTTTGTAAATGCAGTTGGTTTGTGGGTTGTTAAATGTGGGGGGTTTTAAAGAGTGTTTTAGGGTAAACGTGTTATTTTGGGTGAAATATATGGAACTAGGGAAGAATTGTTTGATGTTTTTATTAGTGGAAAGGGGTATGGGAAGAAAGGTTTTGTTGTTCGAGGTGGTGATGTTGGGGGGGTTGTAGAATTTTTGTTTAGCTTTATGGTAGGATTTGTTGATGAATTGGGGAGGGTAGTTTAATTTTGTAAATGTGGAGAAGAGAAATTTTGTTTCTGAGTCAAGGTGATTGGGGGAGCATATTCGTAGGGTTCTGTTATAGTGGCTTGTTTTGTGTTTTTTGTATGTGCGGAGTACCAATGTATGTAGTTAGGGTTAGAGGTTGGTTTTCGGTAGACTGCGTATGTTAAGTGGTTTGTTTTGTGCCAGGTTAATAATGTGTCGAGGAATGGGAGGGTGTCGTTTGCAGATAATTCATGAGTAAAACTGATGGAGGGGTGCAAATTGTTTATAAAGTTGAGTAGGTTATTGAAATCTATGTGTTTGGGTATGGCAACGAAAACGTCATCAACGTAGCGTAGCCAAGTGATATTTTGGGGAAATATGTACGGTATGATGTTATTATGTTCTAAAAGTTCCATATATATATTAGCAAGGATTGGAGAGAGGGGTGATCCCATCGAAAGGCCAGAGGTTTGTTTGAAATATTTATCGTTGAAATTGAAGTAATTGTGGTCCAGGGTTAGTAAAATGAGTTTTTTGATGAGGGGGAAGGGGTAGGAGAGAACTATATAAATCCATTTTAAAAGAAACTATTCAAAAAATAAAAACAGATCCAAAATTAATTTAGGTTAGGTTAGGTTAGGTTAAGTTAGGTAAGGTTAGGTTAGGTTAAGTTAGGTACCTCGGTAGTCATAGTACAGTTTCTACAAATTTGCCTATATATATATATATATATATATATATATATATATCTATATATATTATATAAAATAAACCCATTAATCATACATAGTTATATATAGATATATAATATATATATATATATATATATATATATATATATATATATATATATATATATATATAACCTAATCCCAGTGCCTCACGTGGATTTCAACGAAACTTGCATTCTGATTTTCATGAAACTTATATGAAGTGCTTTAAATGAGCTGAAAGGAAAGAAAAACGTTTTAAAAAAAGGGAAATGAGCCAGGAAAGTTATTAAAATTTTATACTTACAGTATGTAAAACTACTCTTGCTGCCACATAATGAAGCAATATTTAATTATTTTATCACCACTCATGGATAGGGGGTACAGTGGGCTAAGCGCTCGTAGAAAATCGTTCGTGTGCCATGCATTTGTTATCGTGGTTTCCGATGGATTTTAACTTATAATTAAGAAAATTTCTGGTAAATATTTGAGTATTTTAACGAATTTTTAAATTTGCGAGAGGCTCTAGGATTATGGTAATATATTGCTAAAATTTGAAATGCAAAATTTAGACAAGAAATTTTTTCTCGTAAATAAAATTTTTTAATTTTTCTAAACTGGATATTTGTTTAGTGCGAGTGTAAAAACTTAACATACGTTTCGTATTATTTTGTCTGAATAATCATAAACCCAAGATGATTACGATCTGTTAAGACTAGCAAACAAATTTTGGCCCTATGAATAAGAGATAATGGGGCGAATTGTCATCCCAAATTCATATCGCCTCAATTCCCAGATTTCATTGTTTGTATAATCATTCTTATTGTAAATTTAATATTGTTCGATATCATTGCGAAATAGATTTATTGCCTATTTACTTGACAAGAATGCTATGCCTTGCATTCCAAGACCGTATATATATATATATATATATATATATTATATAATATATTATATATAGATATATTATATATATATATATATATAATATATAATATATATTTATTATATATATATATATAATATATATATAATATATATATATATATATTATATATAATATATATATTATAATGTATACTATATATATAATTTCCCTTTTCGAACAATTTTAACGTATTAAAACACATTTTGTCAACACAAAATAGTTCGAAAATTTCGCGCTTGTTTAAAACTATAAAATTAATTGGTATATTTTTTAGCTGTTCTAGTTTATTGAATTTACAGTTTTCCCACCACTCAAGTTATCGCGTCTTGAATAAAATTTCATACTCCAAGTTTCTTAAAAAAGTCTACGGACAAACCCTGTTGAATTACCATAATAGTTTGTATTCAATGTTTCAAACTTAACTATAATAATGGTACTTACCACTCTAACAAATAAACCTGTTACAGCTTTAACATTTAGCAATTTTTTTTAACAAATCGAAGTATGTGAGAGCTACTATTAGTTCAAATGATGAACTATACAAACGGTAATTATCAAAACCTTGTCCATTTAAATGTCTCCAATGAGCAGTCTTGGTTATCGCACCAAAACTAGTATTCGTATAAACGTTGAAAGAGTAAAGTTAATAGTAAAAGTCACTAAAAAGCAATCGAAAGCTATAAATTTAATAAATCGAGCAATAATAATAATAATAATAATAATAATAATAATAATAATAATAATAATAATAATAATAATAATAATAAAGATTTGAGAAAATAATTAAATATCAAATAAATAAAACGGATGATAATAGAAATTAAATTTACTTAAAACCGGTATTGAATATGTAAAATTATTAAGTCTTTAGTTGTAGTTGGGGTGTGGGGGTGAATTGGGGGGTGGGGGGGTGTTGGAACAAACCAAACGTGGTTTGTTTGTGAGGGTGGTTGGGGTCGTGTTTGATGTGGTGGGGGTGGTGATCATTAACACAATAAAAAAAAGCGAAATTTGGGGAGGGTTGTGGGGGTTGGGGGGTTTTTATAGTTGTGGGGCAGTGGGGGGGGGTAAGGGGGGGGGGGGGTGAAAAAATTATTAAGTAGTTGAAAGAAAATTTCTAAGCAAGTAAATAAGTAAAACTAATAAAGGAAATATTTTATTAGTATGGGTAGAGGGGCCCCTTGTCCACAGAAGAGAGCGGTTGCCGAGTTGGAAAAACTGTCATGAGCAACTCGTAGAAAAAGTAGTTAAATGTCGGCATTTGAGATTTTAATATTAAACAGATTTAGTACCCATAGGAAAAACCTAACCTCTATCTCTCTGAAGTGATGGGTGGTATTCCTCGTACTGATGGAGTCTCTGCTTTCTCATCGCTTTCGAACCATGGCGGATCCACCCCCGCTTCACCAAGTACTACATCCAATAAGGGAGAGGGCATGATTCCTCAGATTCTCATTCTCTCCAAGCACTGGTGATTGAATTCCCTAGCACACTTCAACCAATATGGTATTTGTCTTCTACCCGCCTTGATCTGAACAATTGCATTCCGACGGCAGGATCAGCATCAGATTCGCACTCCGCCCCCTCTTCCACGGGATATCAGGAACCACTGGGCCTGCCAGGTCAAATGGGGGCGATGAGACCCCATTTTTCATCTCAAAGTGGGGCAAAGTGGAGAAGCGGCTCCTCTACACCTATTAAATAAATCATTTCATACATAGACAGTACCATGTATGGCTAAACTTCAAATACTACATGAGGCGTGCGCCGTATTAATATGCATCCGAATCTGTTGAATTAGCAAAACTGTAATTTCTTAATATCCGAGACTTTCGTGATGAGAAATTTATTATTATTATTATTATTATTATTATTATTATTATTATTATTATTATTATTATTATTATTATTATTATTATTATTATTATTATTATTATTATTATTATTATTATTATTATATTATTATTATTATTATTATTATTATATTAACATTCTTATACATTAAGATTAAAAAAGATGAAAATTAGTAAACAAATAAACGAGTTAAGAAAAATTCTTTTTAACCTGCCCACAGGAACTTCAAAACCATGAAGAGAATGGTATAGTAGAGACTGCAGGAACAATACTCTATGATGCTCTTTCTTCTCCTCTCGCTCAAGAATCTCATGCAGTGGAAAAAGGTCATGAACTCTCTGTAGCTAACCGAGAGACAAGTGTCCAGGGTAAGTTGAGCAGGTCCATACGCATGAGTCGTATGGAAGGATCTCGGAATTTGGTGCTCAAGACCTGTTGCCCAGATGATACCCGTTCTGTTGGTGCGTCGACCACCCAAACTGAAAACTACTTAGCCTACCACTAATGTCTATAACAATTCCATTGGTATTATGTACTTGCAATTCACGATTCATCCTTTTGAAACTTATAGAGTGGCGTTGTGCAATCAGGAGACTTGCCTCCACCATCCCCTTATATTCTGCCCTCCGACTCTTGGCTTCCATGATTCTGGCCGGAATGTGAGGCAAGAGCCTGATTCATGCTGTCCGTCGCTATCGCCACGAAATATCGGGCGTCCTCATGCGCTATGGCTCTCCTACGATGGAAACCAGCTCGTCTTCACTCTGACAAGTTCATCGGCAGCCTCCGCGTGAAGCTCCTCCGGATGAATCGCATGATAGTATACTCGCATCGCAGCAAGATTAAGGAACTCACGGACACGAGACCCAACGTTTGGTTCTCCCACACAGGGGTTTCCCGTTCCCTGCCGACCGCGCTCCCGACGGTGAATAAGAAGTATATAGGGTGGCTTCACAATAGTTCTAAATGAAAAGTACTCCCGAATGAGCAGAGTGGGGTCAATTTTAGTACCCTGTTAAGCAGTTAGTGCCTACGGTCTAATGTGTTCTCTTGATTCTCTTTAATTGAGTGGACAGGAACGACGTTTTAATGTAACGGAAGCATTAACCACTAAAGACAGAAGACTTATTTAATTGATTTTAATTATTTATTTTGAATAAAACTATTATACCAAATGGGGCTGAGACCCCTTTTTCCATTCTAAAGGGGGGAGAAGCCCCACTTGAATGCTCTTCTAAAGGTAATTTTCAATCTTTTCCCTGAAATATGGACTTTGGCTTCCTCGTGACTACTCCTCTAAGAGTGGAGGAGTTAGAGGATGTGCTACAAAGGGTTGAGAAACTTGTAATTGGACTTCGGAAAGCACCTCATTTCCACTTTGAAAAATGGGTATAAAACTGTTTAAAAGTATTATTATTATTATTATTATTATTATTATTATTATTATTATTATTATTATTATTATTATTATTATTATTATTATTATTATTATTATTATTATTATTATTATTATTATTATTATTATTATTATTATAGAAAAGAAAGTTCTCGCATAACATTTTATCTTAACTGAAAACTACTTAGCATACCACAAATGTATACCCATTGGCATTATGTACTTACCATCCTCGAGTAATCCACGAGTGAAATTGGAAAGGGTGGTTCAGGGAGTGTCACTTTGGCTTCCTCGTGACACTCCTCTAAGAGTGGAGGAGTTGGAGGATTCTAAAAGGTTGAGGAAACTGTGAAATTGGAAACTTCGGAAAGCTGTATCATTTCCACTCTGAAAAATGGGTATAAAACTGTTTAAACTTTATATTCATGAAATGTATTAATGTATTATTAATTATTATTCTTATTATATTATTATTATATTATTATTATTAATTATTATTATTATATTATTATTATTAGGCACGGGGGGGAGCAAGCATACGGCCGGCCGGGGGTTATAGAAAAAGAAAAGTTCTCGCCATAAATTTATCTCTTAAACTGGAAAACATACTTAGCCCACCACAAGATGTATACGTTATATCCGATGCATTTTATTTACTTGACCATCGTCGAGAATCCACGAGTTGAAATTTGGAAAGGGTGTTCCAAGGAGTGTCACTTTGGGCCTTCCTTCGTTGACAGCTCCTCTAAGAGTGGAGGGAGTTGGAGAATGTGCTAAAAAAGTAGAGACTTGTTAATTGGACTTCGGCGAAGCACATATTTTCCATCTGAAACATGGTTATAAAAACTGTTTTAAAACATATTTTTATATTATTATTATTATTATTAGATATTATTATTATTATTATTATTATTAATTATTTTATATGTATTAATTATTATTATGTTATATATTATTATATCTATGATTATAGAAAAGAAAGTTCTCGCATAACATTTTATCTTAACTGAAAACTACTTAGCATACCACAAATGTATACCCATTGGCATTATGTACTTACCATCCTCGAGTAATCCACGAGTGAAGTTGGAAAGGGTGGTTCAGGGAGTGTCACTTTGGCTTCCTCGTGACACTCCTCTAAGAGTGGAGGAGTTGGAGGATGTGCTACAAAGGGTTGAGGAACTTGTAATTGGACTTCGGAAAGCACCTCATTTCCACTCTGAAAAATGTTTATAAAACTGTTTAAACTTATGATTATGATTTTTATTATTATTATTATTATTATTATTATTATTATTATTATTATTATTATTATTATTATTATTATTATTATTATTATTATTATTATTATTATTATTATTATAGAAAAGAATTATCTCGATAAATTTTATCTTAACTGAAAACTACTTAGCCTACCACAAATGTATATAACAATCCCATTGGTATTATGTTCTTACGATCCATGAGTCATCCTCTTGACATTCTAAGGAGATTGGAGTTGGATTAAGTGTTTGAGATTTTTGAGGGAGTGGCGTCGATTCCTCTTGACACTCTGAGAGTGGAGGAGTTGGAGGAAGTGACAATTCTTCAGACAGCACCTCAATTGCACTCTGAAAAATTAGTACTAAACTGTTTAAACATTATTATTATTATTATTATTATTATTATTATTATTATTATTATTATTATTATTATTATTCATTATCATTATCATTATCATTATCATTATCATTATCATTATCATTATCATTATTATTATTATTATTATTATATCATTATCATTATCATTATCATTATTATTATTATTATTATTATTATTATAGAAAAGAAAGTTCTCGCATAACATTTAATCTTAACTGAAAACTACTTAGCCTACCACAAATGTATATAACAATCCCATTGGTATTATGTACTTACCATCCTCGAGTAATCCACGAGTGAAGTTGGAAAGGGTGGTTCAGGGAGTGTCACTTTGGCTTCCTCGTGACACTCCTCTAAGAGTGGAGGAGTTGGAGGATGTGCTAAAAGGGTTGAGGAACTTGTAATTGGACTTCGGAAAGCACCTCATTTCCACTCTGAAAAATGGGTATAAAACTGTTTAAACTTATGATTATGATTTTATTATTATTATTATTATTATTATTATTATTATTATTATTATTATTATTATTATTATTATTATTATTATTATTATTATTATTATTATTATAGAAAAGAAAGTTCTCGCATAACATTTTATCTTAACTGAAAACTACTTAGCCTACCACAAATGTATATAATTATACCCATTGGCATTATGTACTTACCATCCTCGAGTAATCCACGAGTGGAATTGGAAAGGGTGGTTCAGGGAGTGTCACTTTGGCTTCCTCGTGACACTCCTCTAAGAGTGGAGGAGTTGGAGGATGTGCTAAAAGGGTTGAGGAACTTGTAATTGGACTTCGGAAAGCAAAGCAGTATAAAATTATGAAAAATAGGTAATAAAACTAATGTTTAAACTTATGATTGTACTTATGATTGTGATTATTATTATCATTATCATTATCATTATCATTATCATTATTATTATTATAAACAACTTTGAATCTTACTTGTGTTGCCTTCCCATGTAAATAAAGAGGGCGTGAAACCTTTTTGGTTTTAATGTACAACCCACATGCGTTGCACACCTGGACCCCGTTTGGGGTATACCTGAAGGGATGGTTTTTGTATTTTTTACAGTGTGGGCAATACTGAAAGGAGTGATAATAAATTCAATTAGTTTAATATATAGTAAATATATATATATATATATATATATAGATATATATATATATATATATATAATATAGATAGTAAAAATATTTTTTTTATATATCTGTTGTATTATATATATACTATAAATTATATATATATATATATATATATATATGAGATGGAATTCAAGTGGAATTTTTTAATGAAATGAGATGTTTTATAAGAATACTTAAAAAAAACATGCAAAATTCTATTGAAATTTATTAATTGAAATTATTAATACCTCCTTCCCCTTCCCCTTCTTGTTGTTAGGTGAAAATCCCACATTATATAACTGTGGGGTGGTGATGTAGTAAAGAGGAAGTATTGCGTTGCAGCGCTCAAGGAGATCCTTGGATCCTGATGATATTCGTTCTGTACTTCTCGTCGGAAATATATTTATTATTTTATTTATTATTATTAATATTAATAATTATTATTATTATTATATTATTATTATTTATTATATAATTGATAATTTTGTTTATTAATTAAAGGAATACATTTTACATATAATTTTAAGTAAAACTATATTATAATTATTAATTATAATTATAATTATAATTGATAATTATATAAAACACGCAAGATGATTATATATATTATTATCTATTATTTTATATTTATTATATTATTATATATTATTATTATTTATATTATTATTTATTATTATTTTTATTATTATTATTATTATTATTATTATTATTATTATTATTATTATTATTATTATTATTATTATTATTATTATTATTATTATTATTATTATAATTATAATTATTATTATAATTATTATTTTATTATTATTATTATTATATTATTATTATTATTATTTTTATTTATATTATTATTTATTTATTATTATTATTATATTATTATTTATTAATATTATTATAAAAATATTATTATATTATAGATTATATTTGCAATATTTTGCCATATTTTATTCCAAGAGAAATTTTTAACTAAATTATTAAGAGAGAAACAATATTTAATTGTACTATTTATTATTTTTAGTAATATTTATTCTTCAATTTTTACCATTGAATAACATTGGATAAATTTACAATTAACTATATAATTATACCCGAAAGTTAATTATATTATAATTATAATAATAATATTTTTGTTATTCAATTAAAACGAAAATATAATTTATAATTATTAATTATATTAATTATAATTTGAAATTACAATTATCTAATTAATTATTAATATATAAAAAAATTAATTAGAATTAATGTTATAATTCAATTTTAAGGTCAGTGATTAATGCAGAAATTATTATTATTATTATTATTATTATTATTATTATTATTATTATTATTATTATTATTATTATTATTATTATTATTATTATTATTATTGTTATTATCAATTATACATTAAAATTATCATTATAATTAATGTATTGTCCAAATAAATTTATAATTATACTTCTACTTGATTATTATAATTATTATTAAATTATTATTATAATTGATTATTATAATTATTATATATTATTATTATTAATATTATATGTATTATATTATTATTATTATTAATTGATTATTGAGTAGTTATGATTAGTGGTTTGATTAGTATTGTATTTAATTATTTATTATTTATATTATTATTATTATTATTATTATTTATTGATGATTGATTATTATTATATTATATTATTTATATATGTTATTATTAAATTATTATAATTATTATATTATTATAATGTATTGATATTTAGATAATTATTAAATTATTATAATATCGGGTTATAATTATTATTAAGATTATAATTATTATAATTATATAATATTATATTATTATAATTTTCTAGAATTTTATGCTTTCTAAATAATTTTCATCTGTTTAATTATGTATAATTATTATAATTATGTATATTTATTTAATTATTAAAAAAATGCATTGCAATTTTTTGTAATTTTTATGTAAAATTATTTTATAATATAATTATTATTTTATAATTATAGGTATTCTTTTAATTATTTAATTATTATAATATTATCTTAGTATAATTATTGTATAATTATTATAAATTTCATCTATTGACTTTAAATTCTTAGAAGCAAGGTATTTATAAGCATTCTATATTATTATAATTATTGATAATTATTATTTAATAATATTATAATTATTATAAAAAAAAAAAAGAAGAAAATTATAATAATTATTATAATTAGGTTAAATATTATAATTATTATAATTATTATTAATTATTATAATTTTTTTATTTAATTATTATAATTATTAAAAATTAATTAAAATGATAAAATTATTTATAATTATAAAATTATTAAATTATAATTAAAATTATAATTAAAATTATAATTAAAATGTATAATTAAAATTATAATTAAAATTATAATGATTTATAATTAAATATATAATTAAAATTATTTAAAAAATGTATATTTAATATTATCAATTATAAATGTGCAATTAAAATTATAATTATACTATAATTGTAAAATTATAATGTAACATTATAATTAAAATATAATTAAAATATAATTAAAATTATAATTAAAAATTATAATTTAAATATAATATAAAAATAAATTTTCAAAATAATAATTAAAATTATGATTATAGTCAAGTTGGATTAAGAATTATAACATAAATTAGTACATATATATTATAATTCAAACTTATTAATTAAATTATTAATTAAAATTATAATTAAAATTATCATGAATTATAATAAAATTTTTAATTAAAATTATTAATTAAATTATCATTAAATTATAATTACAAATTTATAATTTTAAAAGTATAATTTAAAATTATTAATTTAAAATCTTATAATTAAAATTCATAATTATTGTTTATATATTAAAAATGATAATTAAAATTATAAAGCATTAGATTATAATTTAAATTATAATTAAAAGTTAAATTCAATTATAATGAAAATGTAATTAAAATTATTTAAGATTAAAAAAAAAATAGATTAGATTTATTAATGGAAATTAAAATTATAAAATTATAATTTAAAATTCTAATTAAAAATTATAATCTTAAATTATAATAAATATTAATTAAAACTTAAATTAAAATTCAAGTAAAATTATAATTATTATTATAAATTAAAAGTTATATAAAATTATAATTAAATTTATCATTAAAATTATAATTAAAATTAAAATTAAAATTAAATTAAAATTAAATTAAATTAAATAAATTAAAATTAAAATTTAAAATAAAATTAAAATTAAAATTAAAATTAGAAAATTAAAATTAAAATTATAATTATAATTGTAAAATTATAATTGAATTATCATTAAAATTATAATTTAAAATTGGGCAAAAATTATATAAAATTAAATTAGCATTTAATTAAAATGTCTAATGAAACATTATAATTTATATATAGATTAAAATTGTAATTAAAATTATTAATTTAAAATGAATGTGAAAATTGTAATTTAAATTATAACTTAAATTGTAATTTAAATTGTAATTTAAATGTAAATTGATATTAAATTATAGTAAAGTCATAGATTAAAACTATAATTTAAATTATAATAAAATTATAATTGAAAATATAATTAAAATTATAATTTAAATATAATTAAAAAATATAATTTAAAAATATAATTAAAATTATAATTAAAATTATAATTAAAATTATAATTAAAATTATAATTAAAATTATAATTAAAATTATAATTAAAATAATAATTAAAATTATAATTAAAATTATAATTAAAATTATAATAAAATATAATTAAAATCTTATAATTAAAAATTATAATTAATATAATAAAATTATAATTAAAATTATAATTAAATATAATTAACAATTATAATTAAAATTATAATTTTATTGAATGAAAAAAAAATTATTATTCAAAATTTTAAACTTGTATTTTCAACTAAAATTCTAATTAAAATTACTAATCTAAATACTAATTAAAATTCATAATTAAATATAATTAAAATTATAATTTAAAAATTATAATTAAATATAATTAAAATTATTAAATTAAAATTTAATTAAAATTATAATTAAAATTATAATTAAAATTAAATTAAATATAATAAATATAATTAAAATTATAGAGTAAAATTATAATTAAATTTAGAATAAATTTGCCTTTAAAATTATATTTTGTAAAAATTATAAATTTATATATAATATAATTATAATTAAAATTTAGAATTAATTATATTAAAATTATAATTAAAATTTATAATTAAAAATGTATAATTAAATTAAAATTAAAATTAAAATTAAAATTAAAATTAAAAATTATAATTAAAATTAAAATTATAATTAAAATTAAAATTAAAATTAAAATTAAAATTAAAATTAAAATTAAAATTTATTATTATTATAACTATAATTCATAATTATAATTTAATTATAATAATATTATAATTATAATTATAATATATAATTATAATATTAATATAATTATAATATTAATTATATTATAATTGAATAAATAATATATAATTAACTTAAAATTAAAAATTAAAATAAATTAAATTATATTATAATTTAATTATAATTATACTATAATATATATTTTATTATAATTATAATATAATTATTATTTATTTCTATAATTAAAATTATTAAGTATAATATAATCATAATTAAAAATTAAAATTAAAAGTAAAATTAAAATTAAAATTAAAATTAAAAGTAAAATTTAAAATAAATATTAAAAATTAAAATTAAAATAAGATTAAAAAAAAATTAAAATTAAAATTAATTAAAAAATAAAATTATAATGAAATTATAACTTATAATTATTAATTTATAATATAATTATAAGTTAATTATAATTCAATATAATTATAATATTAATTATAATTAAAACTTAAAATTAAAATTTAAAATTTAAAAATTAAAATTAAAATTTTAAAAATTAAAATTAAAATTAAATTAAAATTAAAATTAAAATTAAAATTAAAATTAAAATTAAAATTAAAATTAAAATTAAAATTAAAATTAAAATTAAAATTAAAATTAAAATTAAAATTAAATTTAAAATTAAAATTAAATAAATTAAAATTAAAATTAAAATTAAATTTAAAAATTAAAATTTAAAATTAAAAAATTAAAATTGAAATTAAAATTTAACAAAATTAAAATAAAAATAATTAAAATTAAAATAAAATTAAAATTTAAAAAACTTAAAATTAAAAAGTTAAAACTTAAAAATTAAAATTAAATTAAAAGTTAAAATTAAAATTAAAATTAAAATTTAAAAATTTTATATTAAATAAAATTAAAGTTAAAATTAAAATTAAAATTAAAATTAAAATTAAAATAAATAAATTAAAATTTAAATAAAATATAATTAAAATTAAAATTAAAATTAAAATTAAAATTAAAATTAAAATTAAAATTAAAATTAAAATTAAAATTATAATTATAGAAAATAGTTACCGCATGATATTTTATCTTAACTGAAAGAACCGAAATTTTTCGCAATGCACCCCACCGCATATCACCTTTGCTTTAAAACGCACCGCGTCCGCATCACTAACCATCGAACCGGGACACTGGAATAAAGTTTCTCCACGTACCGTACAACCAGGACTCTGGAATAAAGTTTCTCCACGTACCGTACAACTCAGCATCGCAACCGGTACGTCGACCAACCCAAACTTAAATCTACTACTCTAATAACGATTCCGTTGATAATAAGGAGGTTTAAAGCCACGAGTGATTCCGTTTTCCCCTCTGCGATGAGGGTTGTGCAATCAGGCAACTTCACTCCACATCCCCTGCCCCGACTCTAGCTTTTATGGCTTCCATTGATCTGGCTGGAATGTGAGCAAAGACGCTGATTCATTGCTGTCCTCGCTATCACCACGAAAAATCGGGCGTCCTCATGCGCTATGGTTCTCTTCTCCGATGGAAGCCAGCGCACCTTCACTCTGAAAGATCATCGATGGCCTCTGTGTAAAGCTTCCTCCGGATGAATCGCACGTAGTTACTGCATCTCAGCAAGATTAAGGAAATGCGGACACGGGAACCAAACATTTGGTTATCCGCACCTTTGGGTTTTCCGTTTTCGCCGGCCCACGCTCCCGCACGGTTGAATAATGAGAGTGGGTTCAATATTAGCTCTAATTGAAAGTACTACGAATGAGCAGAGTGGGTCAATTTTAGATAAATTACCCTGTTATAATAAGCAGTAGTGAATGTGATACGCACAACCTCGCCCAACGTTAGAATTACACTTCTTTCGTTCGTGCTTATTTTCTACGTCTAATGTGTTTCTCTTGATTTCTCTGTAATTGAGCGGACACGAACGACGTTTTAATGAAAGGAGTGCATTGACACAGAGGGAAAACGACTTATTTAAGGATTTAAATGAATTTAATTTGAATAAAATTGTTATTCCAAATAGCGGCTGAGACCCTATTTTTCCATTCCCAAAGTGCAAGCGGTCCCGACTTTTCATGCTTTTCTAAAAGGTAATTTATGAATTTTTTTCCGTGAAATATGGACAGTACCATGTATGACTAAACATCAAATACTACAAGACGTGTGAATAGTCTCATATGCATCCCAAAATCTGTTCAATTAAATAAGTAAACGTCATTTTTCGATATCGAATAGTAAGTACCGAATTTCTCGATGATATATTTTAATAAAAAAAAGTTTATAATTTTTATTACCTTTAAGATTAAAAATGACAAAACAGTAAACCAAAGGAGGAGTAAGTACCGTAATTCCTCATATTCTATTTTAAATAAAGAAAAGTTTTAGTTTACACCTTAAAATTAAGAATGATCAAAAACAATAAGCAAATAAAGGAGTTAAGAAAAAATCTTTTAAACTTTGATCAGAAATGTTGCTTGAAAAACGATAAACAAATAACAGATCAAAACTTTAAACAAATATTTAAGAAAATCCTAACAATTTTAAATATATTACTAAAATTAATAATTTAAATAATATATAAACAAAAATATAAATATATTATTTGGCACAGTGTTTCAAGAATTTTATCTGAGTGATAAGGATGAAGCTTATGCTTTCTGTTTCTTTTTGAAAAAAATATATTAAAAATACTATAGAATTAATTAAAAAATAACTTCGAACACTTAATCAATGAGAAAGTAAAATATTTCATATTACATTTGGTTTTTATATCACCTTTCAGTATAAATGAATATAATTTTTATTGTTAATGTCATTGTGAATCATGGAGGCTAAGGAAGCGGTCGATAAATATTACTTTGATGTGAAACAGCCATACAGCTACGGTGGTTTTTCAAGGTTTGCTTCAAAGTTTCCTCAAATTAATAAAAAAGAATTGAAAAAATATTTAGAAGGTGAGGATGCTTTTACCCTACATAAACCTATACGAAAAAAATTTCCGACACGGAAAACTATAGCCCCGCATTTAGATAACGTATGGCAGCTAGATTTGACAGATAAGATAAAATATAAATCTTACAATGATGGGTATCAATATATTCTTTTTGTGATAGATGTATATTCTAGATACTTATCCCCTCCAATGGCGGTGCGCCTTGCAGTGGCGGAGGGGCTTACTTCCACCCAGAGACAGTCTGCTGCCTTAGTAGCGGATGCCTCTGGGGGGAAAACTAAGTTGCCGCCCCCAATCCACGGTGGAACAGCATACGCCAAGGGATGCATGGCCGGAGGGAAGCTCGGTCTCAAGTATGCAGACTCAGGATACCAGGCGACCTCCTGTTTCAATTTAGCCTTCCCGCAGTATGAGGCTCTGCTGCGGGTGACCGAATGATTCCTCAGTTTTACTTATTCTTTTATGGATTCGAAAAAACTTTTACAGGGGGGCACCCCCTTAAGTGCGCCACTCCCAAAGGCCTCAAGGCCTTCTTTGGATTCCCCCGAAACCTCAACTGAAAAGGGGCTTACAGTCCCTGTCAGGGGGGTGGAAGAGGAATCCAACCTGGCTGCTGCGACCCCATTAGGGGTTACAACATCTAATATCGAGGAGTCTATTCAAAAGCTCCAACTAACAATGCCGCGCCTTTCAGGCGCGGCCAGAAGAAGATATAGGTGGCTGGTGAAGAACGGGCACGATCCTTCAGAGGCCCGCAAACTGGCTCTCGTGCCTATTGGCCCCCCACCTGCGGAAAAACGAGCGCGCCTTAGTGACTCTACGCCAGGGGGGGTGCCAAAGAAACCTAGGACTGGAGGCAGTGAAGGGAGCGCAAGCGCTACCTCAAGTCCTACCTTAAATACAATCAGAATAGGAATAGTCTCTAAAGACTATCCACAAGAAATCTTGACAATGGAACAACTTAAGGCCATACAAGAAGGAATCCTGGGCAGGATCGTGGAACTAGTTGGCGGCACCACACAGCCAAAGTTTCACGGCTCTATCCTCAAACCAGGGTGGGTGCAGTTCAACTGCGACGATGAGGCCACAGCAGAGTGGCTGAAACTCGTTGTTGGACAACTGAAACCTTGGGAGGGGGCAGATCTAAGGACAGTGGAGGGGGATGAAATCCCCCGACCCATAGTACTGACTGGTCTCTTCCAGAATAGTGCAAAGGATGGGAACGATAAGATCCTAACCTTTGTAAAGGCACAGAACCTTGGCCTGAACACTGACGAGTGGAGGGTCCTGAAAAGGGAAGAGAGGGGCGATTCTGTGCACCTCGTCCTTTCTCTTGACCAGCACTCTGAAACCAAGCTGAGAGCCCAAAACCATCTGCTCAGCTATAAATTTGGCACTGTTGGACTCAGGAAGAGGAGCGGGAAACCCGAGGGGGGGAGTAGGCTCCCCACCTCTGGCGGAACGGCCTCACCTGAGGACTACATTCCGAAGGAAAAGGGGAAAACCTTGGCTCTTAAAGAAAAGGTAACACCCTCTGGTTCACAGCCAAAGAAGAAAATACAAACTGCAAAGAGTGGGAAAGAAGGCCAAACAAAATCGGCCTTGGCAAGGGGATCAAGTCAGAACCCCAAACCCAAATCTGCATAATGGACAATAAAAACAATCTGAGCTGCCTTCAAATTAACTTGCACCACGCAAAGGCAGCAACTGATGCTCTCGTCCGGACCTTTGTATGCGAGAGGCTGCAAATAGCCCTCATACAGGAGCCATGGGTGAGAGAAGGAACAATCAAAGGAATACCAAGTGGAATGGGTAAGCTGCTCTACTGTCGGGACCATGGCGCGCCTCGTGCGGCGGTGGTGGTCATCGGTGGTGGGGTCAATTCCCTGTCCATTCGGGAGTTCACCACAAGGGACCTAATAGCAGCCCTAGTAGAGGTGCCAACCGCGCGGGGTGTGCAAGAGGTAGTAATTGCCTCGGCATACTTTTGCGGGGAATCTAACGAAGCACCTCCGGAAGAAATTCACAGGCTTGCTCAATACTGTCAGCGGACCTGCAGGGGACTGATTTTGGGATGCGATGCAAATGCCCATCACACCCTGTGGGGCAGCAAGGACATCAACAACAGAGGTGAGTGTATTTTAGAATTTTTAACTCAATATGGTATTGATGTGGTGAATGAGGGCAGTAAGCCCACATTCATCACATCGAACAGACAAGAGGTCTTAGACCTAACTTTAACTAATGCTACTTTTGGCACACAGATCTCGAACTGGTATGTGTCTGATGAAGTCTCTCATTCGGACCATAGACACATCAGGTTCGGAATCATAGCTTTGGAGAGAGTAGAGGAGGAGCGGAGAATACCTAAGCTAACAAACTGGAGCTTGTATAAAGAGCTCCTTAAACAGCGCGTAGAGGATATGGAGGGACTGTTTGATGTACAGGACCTAAATGTATCCACTACCCAACTGCAATCAATCATACAAGATTCGTATGAAAATAGTTGTCCTCTGAAAAAAAGAGGGATAACTAGAAGCGTTCCCTGGTGGAATCAAGAGCTAACCACTCTAAGATCTAATACCAGGAAACTCTTCAATAAAGCTAAGCGGGATAAAAATTGGGAGGCGTATAAAACAGCCCTAACCGCTTATAACAGAGAACTTAGGAAATCCAAAAGAAGATCATGGAAGTCTCTATGTGAAAGCATTGAGAGCCAATCTGAAACTGCGCGTCTACATAAAGTGCTCTCAAAGGACCAATCTAATGGGCCGAGCCTTCTCTTAAAGAAAGACGGCAGTTATACAAAGGACCACAGGGAAACCTTAGTGGAACTTATAAACACTCACTTTCCGCACAATGTAATAGTTGAAGACGGGGCGGAAGTGGATAGATGGAATGGAAGGCGACCTGAAAAATGGGCTGAGAATCTGTCGGGTAGAATCTCCTCCCCTGATAGGGTAGAATGGGCAATAAAATTCCTTCGGCCCATATAAATCTCCTGGAGGGGATGCTATTCCCAGCTTGCCCTTCAACAAGGGAATGTAGAGTTGCTTCCGCGGCTGGTGAGGTATTTTAGGGCAGAAGCCTATACCCTGGGATAATTCCCCGGGCTGTGAGGAAGTAAGGAGTGGTTTTATCCAAAGACGGGGGAACGGTTCCACGTCGAGACCCCAGATCTTTTTACAATCGGAACTATAAGTCTACCATCATTTCTTTAGAAAACAATGGAGAAAGGTTGCTAGACTACCGACATAAGGGTGGAAATTCATAGAAAAGAAAATCCATCCTAATCAATGGGCCTACCAAGTCCGGTAATCAACAGTTGGCGCACATAGATAGCTTTGGTATATCCAAGATAGAAAGGAGGCTAGATCACAAGATGCGGTTTGTGCTTCCTGGAATGTGCAGGGTGCTTTTGTGATAGCACCATGCATTGTGGACCATGGAGTGATGCCGCCGCCTCAAGGCGCGTCGGACCCTCAACGATTGCTTGGATAAAAGCAATGTTGGAGGACAAGACGTATTACGGCTGAACTGGGAGGGGAGATGATCACTGTTACATCTGGGAGGGGATGCCCCCAAGGAGGGGTACTTTCACCCCTTTTATGGACCATGGTGGTTGATAGTCTCCTCACCAAACTCAGTGAATCCGGATTCGAGGTGCAAGGATACGCGGATGACCTTGTAATTATTATTAGAGGCAAACACATAGAGGTCTTAATGGAACTCATGCAACATGCCCTCAATATATCCTACAATTGGTGCTTGGAAAGGGAACTAAACATCAATCCAAGCAAAACAGTAATAGTGCCCTTCACCAGGAAGAGGAAGCTAAGATACATGGCTCCCAAGATTGGTGATGTCACTATTAACCCTTCCACTGAAGTCAAATATCTGGGAGTAATCCTAGATCAAAAACTAACGTGGAATCCACATCTTAAAAGGGTAGTGTGGATAAAGGTACGATGGCCCTATGGACATGCCGAAAGATGCTTGGCAAAACATGGGGACTGAAACCTAAAATGACCAATTGGTTATACCTAACTGTAGTCAGACCTATCATCACCTATGCCTCACTTGTTTGGTGGCCGAAGGTTGAACAAAGGACTGCACAAAATAAACTGCAAAGATTGCAAAGGCTTGCATGCCTAGCGATCACAGGGGCAATGCATACATGCCCTACTGCAGCCATGGAGGCACTGATAGGCCTCCTTCCTCTGCACTTGCACGTTAGAAGGGAGGCCATGTCATGTGCAACCAGATTGGCCATTCTTGGTCAAATTAAACTAAGAACTGGACTCGGACACCTTCGAATTTTGGAAGATGTACCAGAGATACAAATGGGCATTGTAGTTTCGGACTTAATGCCAAAACAAAAAAGCTTTGGAAAGAAGTATAAAATCCTTCTTACAAATCGTTCAACTTGGGATAATGGAGGTCCTAAACTTGAATCAGGAACCAATATGTGGTACACTGATGGATCGGTGATGGATGGTGGGACTGGCGCGGGACTGGTCGGACCCAATTGCAGGCGCAGTATAGCCCTGGGTGCTTTTCCCACCATCTTTCAGGCAGAGATTTACGCTATAATGGCTTGTGCCAGAATAAACATAGAAAAAGGGATGCGAGGGGCAAAGATCGCTGTGGCAACTGATAGTCAGGCGGCTATCGGGGCTCTGAGCTCCTGCATGTATGACTCTAAACTGGTTTGGGATGAACGTACCTACAGAACTGCTATCAACACAAAGGAATTTAATCTGATTGTGGGTGCCGGGGCATCAAGGTGTACCAGGCAATGAGGAGGCTGACTCTCGTAAGGAAGAGCAGAACCTACTGTGGTCCGGAACCTTTCTGTGGACTTTCTAAGGCCCACATTAAAGAATCTTTGACACAATGGGAACACAAAGCTATGACCAATTACTGGACAAGCATCCCTGGTCTCAGACAAGCTAAAGATCTGATTGATCTTTCTCCGAGAAAGGCAAAGGAAGTGCTTGCTCTGAGTAGATCTGATCTTCGACTTTTGACTGGAATTCTGACTGGACATGGGCCAGTCAGATATCACCTCAAGAAAATGGGAAAAGTTGAATGTGATTCATGCCGATACTGCCATGAAGCAGTAGAAACGGCAGAACACATTCTATGTAATTGCGAAGCTTTAAGCTGGCAAAGATATTGGTATTGGCAGAGGGATGTACTGAAGCCTTACGATATCAAAACTTCGTCTCCTGGAAGAGTCCTGAAATTCCTTCGGAAAATCGGGATGAACCAGGAGTTTTAATAGAAAAGGCCTGCACAAAAGATCCAAGTGGTCGCAGTGACAAGGGGCCTCAATAGAGACCACCACCCTAACAATCTAATCTAATCTAATCTAGATACTTATGGTTAAGGGTTTTAAAAGATAAAAAATCAAAGACTGTTGTTGCTACAGCACTCAAAGAAATTATAAATGAAGATGGTAGATATCCTCAAATGATATGGACAGATAAGGGTACAGATTTTTTAGGCAAAGAGTTTCAAGAAATAGTTACTGAGTATGACATAGGGTATTACAACACATTTCAGTAATAAGCAGCTATAGTTGAAAGGTACAGAACTATAAAAAAAGAAATGCGATAGGTATTTCACGACGGAAGATGAATACATTTAAAATATTTCGATATTGACTGGCAAGTCCTGGCTTACTCTATATCGGTCTTATCAAGAACACTTAAGAATACCCCTATAGAGATGGTGAACGACAAAACCAGCTGTAACCTACAAACTCAATGGGAAAAAAAGCATACACGGATGTTAAAGGAGTGAGATTATGTGAGAGTATCAGACTGATGAAATTTTAGAAAAGTATGAGCTGGCATGGCTCGAGAGAGTTTTACAAGTTAATACCATCAGAGAATTCCCTAGAGACAGGTTAAAATTATACTTATTTTGAGGATTTAGATGGTGAAAAATAAAAGGAGGATTCTATAACAAGAAAATAACAGAAATACGATTTGTCTAAGAGTCCCACGAGTATTCAAAATAGAAAAAATATTAGGATCTCAAGGGAAGGTACAAAATAAACAAGTATCTTGTCAAATGATAGGTTACCCAGCTGAGTGTACAGTTTATATAAATTGCTAGCGAAATTAAGACACAATTCGATCAGTTACATTTGCGAACATGGAGGTGAAGATTCAATTTCTATTTACTTGCCATCATTCCGGCTTCTATGGACTTGATACCGGAAAATAAATATCAACCTTTACTACAGGTTATTGAATTCATAAAACTCGAACGAGGAAATGTACGAGTTGGGTTTATGCGAAATGATCGTGGATGCAGTGTAGAGAATATCCTGAATCACAATACGGCATTGTAGATATTTAGAGTGTGGGAGAATGTTAAAACGTTTGTTAAAATTAACAAGATATAGAGTGTTATCGAGAGAGCGATAAGAATATTTCTTTGAAAGATATTTATTAAACCGCGGTCTCTATAAATCTCTTACCGATGTGTTCGTAGATTTGAACAAGCAATTTAAATCAAGTCGTATATGTTAAGATTTAGTATTTCTAGTTAATAGAACATTCAACGAGGACAACGTGTTAATCACATTAAAGTCTCAAGCTCATGTGAACCTGAAAAATAGAAGTTTATTTATTTCACAATTCAAGACTGGTTTCTAAATGTAGTTACTACGCTGATGATAACAATATGAGAAATTAAACGATATCAAGAGCCTCTAAAATTTTTTGGAAAATTATTTTCTCTGTGATTTTTAAGAGTATTTAGATAAGCTTGTAGCAAAAAGCAACACCGAGTAATTGAGAAACTGTAATCATGACCTCCGAAGATCATTTCTATCTAACGCTGCCCTCATCGGCCTCTATGGATCTACAGCTGCTAATAAAAATATCAGACATACAACTCAATTATTGAACCCTTTAACTTTTGATCGAGAAATGTATGAAGTAGGATTAAGTGAAATAATTCTTGACGCATCTGTTGAGAATATATTAGAGTCCCCCTCTGCCTTTATAATATTTAGAAGCCGTTGAATGGTTAAAAATGTATAAAAATTAACGCATTAAATTACAGACAGTTATCGGTACATGATGAAAAGAGAATAGTTTCTATGAAAATATTTCATAAGTCGGCGGTCTTTCAATCGAGTTACCGATGGGTTCATGGCAATTAATCAAAAATATTGAAACAAGTCTGTTATGTAAAGATTTAGTGTTTCCTTGTTAATAAAAACCGTAACGAAGGATACGTGTTAATCACCTTAAAATCTCAAACTCATGTGAATCTGAAAGATAGAAGTTCTATTTATTTTCCTTCTTCAGCCTGGTTTTCGTAAATAATTACCCCCATGCAGGACTCACATATGAGGAAATAACGATAGTCAAAACCATCCTAAAGGATCTGAATACGGTATAATTTACAACAATGGAAGGAGTATGTCTCAAAAAATGACACGAGGTCATTTACATTTTGAATGCTGCCTTCTAAGATTGTTTCAAGATCCTGGTATGGCCTATGTTTATACAAATATTATAGACCATCAGTATGTAGGGAATAATAAAGCTCTTTGTTAAGGTAGTTATTTTTCTAAAGGTAATAGTTATAAGCTTTCTAATGTTCATACCTTACCGTTGAGTAAACCCAACCTGAGTTCGATTCGTATTTATATTAAAGAGACGTAGAGGTTAATCCATACCCATCGAATGGGACACAGTGTGTCTAAAGTACACATTAGAAGGAAGCTCCGTTATAAAATAATAATAATGGAAGAGAACGAGTCTTCAGCGGTCAAGAATGCAGAAGGGATATGGTTTAGGTGGATTTTGCTTCGGTTGCTTCAGACGTGCTATCCTTTGTTTAAATCAGGAGTAATACTCGCTAAAGAAGCAGCTGGACAGTATAGATACTTTCCGGACTATTATGGTCGGGTATCGACCTCGACAGCTGTAAAACCGTCGACTAGCCGATGCTTCATGATGAAACGTTAGAATGATGTTAAACAAAAAAACGACGTTTAAGATGACTGGTCAAGGATGTTAGGTCGCGCAAAAAAAAACTATAAAGAGGAATAGGAAAGGAACCATAAAGAAAAAGTGTATATGTGTTTTGCCCTTTAATACGATGATCAAGTTGGTAACTTTTTTACATTAAACAGTGACAACCTGTAACTAATTCGTATATAAGGAATTTCAACAATCTCTCCTCATTATTGGTCCAGGCAATTGGTACCATCAAGATTGCATTTCCTCCATCCTCCACCCAGACCTGTTTGTAGAGTGAACTTGAGCTCTTCTCGGTGAACCCTAACAGATCAGTGTGATGATCAAACTTTATTAGTTATTAAATCCCATTCACGCCAATAACAAATACAGATGTACCTCTCGAATTCAATATCCCAAGACACTTCTGACCAATATCTTGACCCTTCGAATGTATTTTTATATCTGAAGACTAAGTAAGTAGTAAACGAAGATGGTTCAAATCTCACAGACACCGACCACATAGTATACCGAGACAAATTTTCTGTATACGTGTTTTAATCAACTTGAGTGTTTTTAAATGAAACACTTTAGGGTGAAGTTCCAGAGTAAATAACCGTGAGGTTTATAGCTGTAAACTTCTTTAGAATCTTTTAGGAACTCTTTACATTTATTGGGTAGTCCACAACATTGACCTGACTCATATCCCTTCTTTGTCCGAACAAGATTAAATACTGTGGTTTAAAAGAACACATCCCTCATGTATCTATTATGATGAAAGATATTTTCTGCGTTATTAAAAAATACTGTGATGTTTATAAATGAATGAGAGTAAACTGTAAAGTTTCTGCTATATCCTCTATTCAATTTATTGCATCAAATCATCAAGGGATTATAATTTTAGCCTGGTAAACATCTGAAGAGCTTTTATCATATAACCCTGTTCATGAATTGAATTACATCTTTTAATCTTTAAACTTTTCTTGGTAAACACTGTAGCACAATATGATTTTAACAGGTTGCTGTTCGAAAATCTCGACCTCTTTTAAAATGTTTAATAACAGAAAGCTTTTCCCACACCCTGTAGGACCTGACACAAGACATGTAGCAGGAGCTACATGTCTTGAGCTATCCAACGTCCAGTTCTAGATTGACATCTGAGCACTAATGAATAATAAAAGGTTTGCATTTATGGTTAAAACGGTTCACTAGCCTCAATAGAACAGTAGAGAATGGATGGATGAGAGAGGTAGGGGGATACATTGATCATGATTTACAGATTTAGTGTTTTAGGGTCTGTAAAACATAACAATTTTACTAAAAAATATGACTTGAATCAATAGATCAATATATGGGTAGGAGGGAGGGTGGGGAGGGCAGTTTGATTTACTGATTTACTGATTAGTAGGGTATGTAAAAAAATAACAATTTTATAAAAATATGACTTGCAATCAACGTAGATCAAATAGCTGTAGCGAGGGGGGTGGCCGGAGCAGTTTGATTTACTCGATTTACTGATT
>JABUQX010054802.1:57500-60697 GCA_015478945.1 Trachelipus rathkii
AAATAATAAATATAAATAAATAATATAAATTAAAGAATAAATATAAATAAAAAATATAAAGATAAAAAATATAAATAAATAAATATAAATAATAAAGATAAATAACTAAACTATAAATAAAGAATATAAATAAATAAATAGAAAAAAAAAATTATAAATAAATAATATAAATAAATAATATACAATAAATAATATAAATAAAAAATAGAGATAAATAAATATAATAATAAAAATACAAAATAAATATAATAAATAAATATATATAAATAAATATAAATAAATAAATATAAATAAATAAATATAAATTTAAAATATAATAAATAAATAAAGAAAATAAATAAATAATATAAAATAAATATATAAATAAGATAAATAAATAAATAAATTAAAAAAATAAATATAGTAAATAAAATATATAACAATAAATGAAATATAAATAACAATTAATATAAAATTTAAAAGTACTGATAAATTAACAAATATATATAAATAATAAAATAATAAATAAATAAAAATAATAAAGATAAAGAAATAAATATAAATAACATAAATATAAATAAATAAATATAAATAAATAAAACAAACAAATTAAATAAAGAATAAATAAATATAAATAAATAAATTAAATAAAATAAATATAAAATAAATAAATATAAATTAAATAATATAAATAAATATAAATAAATAAATATTAAAGAAATAAATAAAATATATAATAAATAAATAATATAAATAAATAAATATAAATAAATAAACTATAAAAAAATAAAATATAAATAAATAATATAAAATAAATAATATATATAAGAAATAAATATTAATAAAATACATATTTAATGAATAATAAATATATATAAAAAATTAAATATATATAATATAACATAATTATAAATAAATAAATATAAATAAATAAATATTAAATAAAATAAAAAAATATAAATAAAAAAATATTAATTAATAAATATAAATAAATAATATAAATAAATAATATAAATAAATAAATATAAATAAATAAAAAATAAAATAAATAATATATTAATACTATAAATAAATAAATAAATAAATAAATGAATAAATAAATAAATATAAATAAATAAATATAAATAACTAAATATAAATAAATAATATAAATAAATAAATATAAATAATAAATATAAATAATAAATATAAATAATAAATATAAATAATAAATATAATACAAATAAATTATAAAATAATAATATCTGAACGAAAAATATTTAAAGAACAAAATAATAAATAAATAAATATAGAATAAATAAATTAAATAAAAAAACATAAATAAATAAATAAAATAAATAAATAAATAAATAAATAGTAAATAAATAAATATAATAAATAAATATAAATAATAAATATAATAAATAGAATATAAATAAAATATGTATAAATAAATAAATATAATAAATAATATAAATAAATAAATATAAATAAATAATATAAATAAATAAATAATAAATAAATAAATATAAATAATTAAAGATAAATACAAAAAAATAAAAAATAAATATAAATCAATAAATATACAAATTGTGAAAATAAATATAAATTAATAAATATAATAAATAAATAAAATAAGTATAAACAATAAATAATATAAATAAATAAATAAATAAAATTAAATATACATAAAATTACAAGTATCAACTTTTCATTTCTAGAGTATGGATAAATGAATAAAAATAATAAATATAAATAATAAATATATATTAAAATAAATAGATATAAATAAATAAGTTATATAAATAAAATATATAATAATAAATATAAAATAAGTAAACAATATAAATAAATAAATATAAAGAAAGGAATAATAAAATCAAACACTACCAAAAATCAATCAAAACTTTATAAATTTAAATCAATAATATAACATTAGTGTATGTAATAAACAAATATAAATGATAATCTAAATGAAGAACGATAATTTGCTTTATCAATAATATAAATGGATTCAATATAAATAAATAATTAATATAATACAATAATAGAAAATATAATTAAATAAAAATAAATAAATAAAATATTAAATAAATAATATAAATAAATCAAATATAAAAAATAAACAAATATAACAATAAATGTAATTAATCAATTTAAACTATTGTTCAAAATATGTAAATATGAATATATATGAGTAATAAATAGATAAATAAATTAATTCAATAAATAAAATATAAATAAATAAATATAAATAACATAAATATAATAAATAATATAAATAAATAAATATAATAAATAATATAAATAAATAAATATTAAAATAAAAAATATAAAAAATAAACAATAAATTAATAAATATGAAATAAAAAAATATAAATTGATAAATAAAATAAATAAAAATTTATAAAATAATTTATAAATAAATATATAAATAAATAAATATAAATAAATAAATAAATAAATAAATATAAATAAATAAATAAATATAAATAAATATAAATAAATATATAAATATAATAAAAATAATAAATATAAAGAATATTTCATTAATAATAATAAAAAAATTATAATAATAAATAAGAAATAAATAAATTAATATATAATTAAATAAATAAATAATATATATATATATATATATATATATATATATATATATATATATATATATAATAATATTCTATAATATATAAAATTTTTAAAAAATTTAAATATATATATATTTTATATATATAAATATATATATAAATTATATTCAACTAATTATATATATATATATATAATATATTCTATTTATCTATATATATTAGTATATATATATATATATATATATATATATATATATACAAAAAACCATAATTTCATTTTGGCCTTTAGATACCCACACCCCCATAGGAGTACCCATAAAGAACTAATTTTCCAGAACTTAAAAGCAACTCCTTTAAATAGTTCAACGGATCATTTATTGGTCGTTTAAAGGAAACGCGTTAGAATAAATTAAGATTTGCTTGACCTTTGTTTTAATAAAATTTGTTTGTTTTTGGTTAAAAATCATTAAAAATGATTTTATTTTATTTTTAAATCTATTATTTCCTACCTTGGAAGTTCCAAGGTACGAAATAATAGAATTTAAAAATAAAATAAAATCATTTTTAATGATTTTTAACCAAAACAAACAAATTTTATTAAAACAAAGGTCAAGCAAATCTTAATTTATTCTAAACCAATATCTCTTCGGG
>JABUQX010054803.1:0-40813 GCA_015478945.1 Trachelipus rathkii
AAAGAGAGAATTGTTTTTTTACGTATTTTACGGCATTAAATATTTTGTCTCCAGGATTGTACAAATGTATTTATATACTTTTCCTGTAACTATTTGAGTAGTTTTTGTAGATATGGATCGATATATAGATAGTTGTGCTTACTTAAATACAAATAGTTTACCAGTATATTGGTTATATTATATATAATATATATAATATTTATATTATTATATAGTATATATATCTTATATATATTAATAATATTATATATATTAATAATATGAACATAGGTTTACCTTAAAAGTGGTATTATTAAGGTCAAATGGAAAGTATTTAATGATTATTCTGATTTGTGGGGATTTTTATTAACGAGTGAAAATTATTTGTAACTCTAATTTATTTACACAATATAAATATAAAAGGATTGTATATTATTATTGTTGAGGTGAATAAAATACTATTATTTTTATTTTTTATATTACTATATATATTATAGTTAAATTTATTTATATTATATATTATATATATATAATATATATATATATATATATATATATATATATATATAATATTTATATTAATATTATATATACATTACAATATTTAACTTACTATATATAGCTAAGGCGCAGTATATTGTCTTAAATACACTTATAACATATATATATTAGTAGTTATATAGCAATATAAATACCTAGTGAGTGCGCGCTAGAGCGTCACATATTTGGAGCAGCGCTTAGGAGCTGTTCTGCATCTTATTATGATATATAATCAACATATTATTAGCTTGACTCTAAGTATGGTATTTGAGCTTTATTTAAGATATTTATTTAACTTTATACTATCAACTACTCATATAATCATGCTACCTCTTTCAACTACTTATAATAAAGATTTATAATTTATGATAAATGAAAAATAAATCTCATTTAAGAATATATAAAAAAAAGTATAATATACAATAATCGGCTTTTATGAATACATATTCAAATTTTATAGTTTTAAATACTCTCTCTCACAACTCTCTTTATTTAATTTACTGATTTTTAATTTTATCTTTTATTTTATTATAAAAAATGTATATATTATATAATTAGTAATTAAGAGATAATAGGCATAATACTAGTATTTATATTATATATATATATATATAATTATATATTATATAATATATATTTCAATTATATATTATATTATAATATATATAATATAATATAATAATTATATTATATATATCTATACTATTATTAATATATATATATATATTAATATATATACCTAATATTTATTATATATACTATATATATATATAATATATTATATAATATAAATTATTATATTAATATAATATATATATAATATATATATATATAATATAATATAGTGATAGTAGTAATAGAGAGAGAGAGAGAGAGAGGAGAGAGAGTAATTTATCAATAAGGATAATTTAAAATAATAAATTAATAAAAAATACATGTTAACAAAGTATCTCTTAAGTTTTCTACTTAGATAAGAAAGAACTTGAAAATAATTTCTGATCAAAAAAAAGAATGAATAAAAAAGTTTAGAAAGCCTAGAAATAAGGAATGTAAACCAAGAAAAAGATTGATTTGAAAGAAATAGGTAAAGATGAGAACTGGCAAATATTTTAAAAAATAAACTAAAAATACTAGTATTGCCTATCAATAATTCCTAGATTAGAATAAAATTAGCTCATAAATTATTTATTTTTTTTTATTATTTTTTTAAATAATAGTTGTATTTTTTGCATAATTGAAAATAAAATAAATTAGATAAAAAAGTTGACACAAAATATAAATTTTAATAATTTTTTAAAATATTAATAAAAATTGTATAAGGTTTGAAGTTGAAAAAAAAAAAATGGGCATGTTTATATACTTTTACATTAAGTAAAATGATTTTCGTATCTTTCTCGTTCACAAAGAAGAGTATATAATATGCTAAATTAATATTATTTTATAATAATATATTTAATTTTATATTATTATTATATTATTTTAATTTATTAATATATTATTATTTATAATTAATTATTATTATTATTATTAATTATTATTAATTATTATTTAATTATTATTTATATATTATTATTATCTTAATCAATCATATATTATTATTAATTATATTAGTTTATATTATAATTATTTGTTATTAACTTATTATTTAATTAATTTAATTAATATTATATATTTATAATTTAATATTATATTTTCTTAATTTAATTATTATTGATTTTATAAAGAATCTATGCATGCTATACCCTGTTAATAGTATTAAATATATATTAATATATATATATTATATCATATATATGTAATTAATATTTAATTTTTATATTATATTATATTATATATATATAATATATATATATATATATATTATATATTATATTATTATTATATAATAACAATATATATTATTATATATTGATGTGGCTGTTATGGTTGTGTGTAGTTGTGGTGTAGTTGTGTGTGTGTATGTGTGTGTGTGTGTATTGTTGTAGTGTGGTGTTTTTATAATGTTAGTCTGTTGTGTGTGTGGTATACGGGAATATAATAGTATAATATCTATTAATAAATAAATATATAATATAAAAAACTACATAATAATACATAAAAAGAAAGTGAAGAAAAGATAAATAATTAATGGATACGGTATAAATGATATATATAAAAGTGTACGGATGTTGATTTTGAACATAATAACAATATAAGTATATTATTCAGGAAGTGATCTTATTATTGTTCATTTATTTTTTTAATATTATGATGGTATATGGTATGGTTCAATTAGTGTAGTGATTGCAGAACCTAAAATATATTATCGGCCAAAGTTGAGCACTAATAAGCCTAAGCGAACATTCGACGTCTCGAGTAAATCAACTTCCACATCTCCTCGAATTGGTCAAATAATAATTTTAAATCGATGATACACTGCCAAATGAATGATGCGGCAGATAATAATTTAGAGGTTAGTCACAATAGACTAAGTTTAAATATAATGTTGCACTGAATTAATTCTAATTCCTTTAGCTGCTTGTGACATAATAATTGTCTTAGCTTATGGCTTACATTCGACAAGTTAATCACTCCTTTCTTTTTCTAAAGAATACATCCCAAAAGTGAAAGAAGTCCAAATCGTGTGATATCAAACTCACACTCATTGTTCTTATATATAATAAATGGCGGTGCCACACTTATGTGACATTAATGAGCGTATCATCCATTAAACGTCGAATGATATAATACAATGGCCAAATTATTGTGAAAATTTTTTTTATGAACGTGTCAACTTAGGAGTCATTGTGTAATTTTTCTACATTATTCGTTAGCTTTTAGTTTGACATATATGTTTGGAGTGAACGGACCGTTCGGCAATGCTGAAAAATCTGATATATCGGTGATCACACGATACTACTACCTTAATCTCGTTACAGCTAATTTTCCGTTCGTGTAGGTTACAGATAAAAAGTATTTCGTTATACTTATACTACAACGATTAATAAGGCTTAACGATCCTATTTATCCACAGGTCGAGATACTGCCTGTCAATGGAGTTCCTCTTCAGATTATGATAAGTAGAGGCGGCCCGAATTGAAATGCTTGCACATATGCGCTCATAAAACCGCACCAATCGCGACCGAAAACAGTCAATCTTTATGCTGTGGATGTTACATTGGTTAATCCTTATCGAACAATCACTCATATCGTGGTGGGATATATCATCACATATAATCGCAATGAAATACTGACAATAAATAGATACAGGCAAATTACTGAACTTTTATGTTAAAATGAACGAATCCAGTGAGGTGAAAATGTGCTGGGGCTTAAAATTTTCAGAACACTTTGTGAAACAATGTGGGGTATATTTTCTTCGAAATTGATCGGCACCAAATACCCTGCCCCCACTGTTTTGCCCCGCCCATGAAGTTTACCAGTTCAAGAATTTAGCGTGAGGTCAAGGACCATTCAGCAAACTATTGCCTCTGCATTGAGAATCCTTACAAACGAAGAGCTACAAAATTGCACATCCATAGTAAAGACGCATTATACACATGCAAGATCTTTAATGCTCTATAACTGTGCTGCACTTTCCGAATGAGAGGCAGTGCTCAATTATAAGGTGGTCATGTAAGCCGCCCTTATTAAAAATAAGGAACGAACGAGCGTAGAAGGGATTTATGAAAATCTGATTGGGTCTGCAATTATTAATCAGTTATACGGACGATGATTTTAAGAAGTTTGTGTGAAGTGTAGAGCTCTCACTTGTCTAATTAGAATCCCACACTCGTCAATTTAATAAATAGATCGAACAGTAGGCAAATTATTTATTTAATGTCAGTTAACGAGCTGTTACGTAAGCATGCTCAATACTTGGTCTATTTCTAAAATCTCCTCTAAACAGTACTCACGGTTTTGCTCAATATTTTTTTACTAACGATTTATGCCTGTTACTCATCTACTGATACTGTCGATTAGGAATTGACCTTAATAATAAATAAATTCATCGATAGTGCAACGAATATTAGCACTTTGTGATTTGAACGCCATTATTTTCATATAATATAAGCCTCATTGAATATACCTTTAACATAAACGTAAATCAACCATGTGTATCTTTCCCATGGTTCAAATTTGTAAGTAAGATCTGAAATTGAAAAATGTCAAATAGAAATAGGCTCATAATGACTAAAAATAAATATCTGACGTTTAAGGTAAGAAAGTTGAATCATCATTCATCGTTCAGGTATCCATACAATTTAACCACCCTTTTATATATATATATTGTTATTATATTTATAGTATTATATATAATATATATCTAATTTATATTATAATAATATTATATATATATATATAATATTATTATATATATATATATATATTTATATATATATAATATATATATATATATATATTAGTATCATATTGTTTCTACTTACTTTTATTATTATATTTATATATAATATATAATTATCTATAAATACTCATAGTAGTTCCAAGTAGTGAGCATAACCTAAATAGATATGAAAATATTATCTTGAGTATTTAGATATATATAAACGGAAGTTTCCGCAACTTGAGGTGAGTTTGGCCAGAAATTCCTTGCCGGATGCCTTGTAATTTATTATTATCCCTTTAATATAGAGTAGCTACACTGTTTTATTTTCGTATATTGAAAAGGGCTTAGTTAAACCTAAGCCTGTATATATAATAGAAATATATAAGTAAATATTGTGAGTCTCATTACCACTAATTTTAATAAGCGTCCAGTCTTATATTAATTAAATTATATAATATTATATATATTATATATATATAATTATAATATAATATATAATAATCTATATTATTATATTATATAATAATTAATATATAATATATATTAAATTATATAAGTTCGGAATGAACGGGCATTGCCCTCTAATTCAATAGGATTAGATATATATTAGATAGCAGTGATAGGTGCTTAACTCATAGTAGGATCCGGACAGTGAAATCGATAACCATTATCCTGGTCGCTTGCCTTACGACTCTTTTGCTTATATTAATTACTATTGTCGTATAAACCAATATAACGTGAAGTGCCATGGCTAACTCATTATTATATAATACTTCTAATATATTCATTCTCAATTAGACTTTCGATAAATATAGTAAGCACATGATGGCTAAATAGTGTATAAATATATCTCTCTCGTTTACCATTTTAATGTTTCCGAAAAGCGAAGGGTAGGAACTGAGGTGCTTCAAGGCTTAACAGATATATCCGTGAGTAGCGGTGGGGTGGCTGGATGCACCCTATTTCTCTCGATATATTTATTTTTATTTTTATGGGCTCGTGTGAAGAAGTGGTGTTTGCAGTGTGTGACTAGTAAATTGGGTGTGTGCATATGAAAAACTTGGTCAGACTCCTATCATGTAGTGATCAATATATGTGATAATAGTATAGACGCTAAAGAACTTATAAGACTCACACATATGATTGAAGTCGTGGTGCAATCGGAGTGTGATATTCTGAGCTGTGACAATATTGTATATTTAAATAATTAATTCAAAATTTTTTATTACTGTTATTTTACATATCTTCGATATAATAATGTGTCTATTAAAAACGATAGTCAACATAAGTTAATTAAATAGCGATGTGCGTTGAGAAGGAAGTAGAAAGGGATACAACTCACTCTTTGTATTCTAATCTTGTGTGAGACAATGGGTTGAAGTCACTGGTGAATCTTTCACTTATACTAATTTCCTCAAAAAAGTAGAAGCGTGTGAAAGGTGTTGTAGGCCTTATGGATTTGTTTGTATATAGTGTACTGCTTATTACTATGGATTTAGTTACTAAGATTTGACATTGTTGAAGATTTTGGTTGCGTAATCGTTAAAATGTGGGATTTTTTATTCTTATAGTTCGAATAGCTAAATATAGTTTTATTTATATAGAAATTTTAATATAATATAATTTATTATTAATTTTAAATTAAATTATTGCTAACTATATTGTGTGTGGAATATATATTATTCACTCTTATTTGATACTGGTAGGAGGATGTCTCTCAGATATAAAATAGTGTTGGATTACTAACTTGTTCATTCTGGAATTTTCTATTTATTTTAAATTTTATTGAGGGGAAAACGGTGGAAATCTTGATATGTAAATGAGATTAATATAAAGTATGAGAGGTTTCATCTTTTTCAAGAAGTTAGTCTGCCGTGAAGAAATCAGTGGAGGAAAATGAGAAGAAACAAAGTTACAGTTGACTTTAATTACCAGAACGTTTATCCTATATTTTTTTACAGTGAAAAGAGTGTGTTATAGGTATTATAAAGTTTAGATTTAGTTCAATTCCCTTATGAAATTATAATAAGTTTTAGATATTCCTCTAGAGCTCAAAGACGACAATAATTTATAGAGGCAGCTCCTCTGCGGCGAATAGAGCTGAAACATGCTGGATAATATAAGTTTCAACTTCTTATTGGCTTTTAACTTTAGAGAAGGTAAATATCTATGAATAATAATACGGGCCTCAATCATGCTATTAAAATAAGAAACTCAGCTCGGCTATGAGTTGGGTTCCCTACGAGGGTTCTCTCCCGCTGAAGCTACAATATAATCATTGCAAAAAGAAAAGCAATGAAACACTAACGCAATTTCGAAAGATTTGCGGCAGAGAAGCGTCATAAACGTTTCCTCTCCATGGAAGTAGTCTTTTCTGCGGAAGAACTGATGAAGTTGGATAGGATATAGAGATAATTATGTAGGTAAACTTATAGATTTTACTAGTATAGAATCATCAGAAAAATCGATAAGAATTATAACAGGATGACAAGAGAGAAAGAATAATAGAGATGTTAGGAAAAGGTGAAGAATGAATTGATTGAGTAATATCATAACATTTACAAGTATCATAGATCGTACTAATTGCATGTAGGAAAACAGAAACTTAACCATCTGTTCAAGGTGGCACTGAATACAGATATTGAAGACCGTGGCACTGGATATAGATGTTGAAAGCAAGTCCACAGTTATTTTGAAATTACTGAAGAGAACAACTCGAATAGGTAAGCTTATAAGATACTCTCGAGGGTTTGTAGATGATATGACGAGTAGATAGATTTACATTTCGTGGACTGGAGGACGAAAGAAAGATATGAGAGTGAGTGATGATTGAGAAGTGTATGTAGACGATGAGAGGTAGATGAGACAGACAGAAGAATAGAGGAGGAGAGGAGGAGATGTGAGAGAGATTGATGATGGAGTGGATGTGAGTAGTAGAGGAGAGGCAGGAGAGTAAAACGAGACTGTGAGGAAAGGCAAATGACTCAAGCCCTCCTCAAATGAAAGGTATTGGACAATAGATATCAAAATTTATTGTATATATTAGTTGCAGTTTAAAAGGAAGTCTCTAGTGGCTTCAAATGAAGTTGATAAGAATCAATAAATGGTGAATTGGTGACAAAAAAAAGACGAGCTGTAAGTGCAACTACCTATAGTATTTTATATATACTCTGAATGAGAATAGGAAGCACAGAGAAAGCAACTTGGGCGATATGAAGAAATTCTGAACACTCCTCAGAGCAAATAACTTATTTGAAGTTTATTTGATGGGGTAAACGATGCAAATCTTAAGGACAAATGAAGGTTCGGGTTATTTGTTTCGATAATGTATTCGTGGAGAGGAATACACAAGGAAGGTTGATGAATACATTTATATTTCGAGACATTAAAAATAACCATGTTTTACTCTGCAACTAATTCAAATGCGAGAATGTTCAGGAATTAGTTGTACTATACTAAGGCCATTCTAATAGCACCTGATGTTTGGTGTTGATATAATAAAGTGTAAAGGTGAAGCTGCGTTTCTCGAAGGATTCGAGTCATATGAAGAAAAGAATGTTTTTTTTTTTCTAAATGAAAGGAGTATTCTAAGGTTTTGTTATCGGAAGAAGATTGTACGCCGCTAGTGAAGCAACAGAGGTAGAACACTATAATCTAGTAAGCGAGAAGAGAGAGTCTTACTAAACCTGCTGGAGAGGGAAAGGAGAGTGTGAGCCCTTCTTTCTCTATTCTAACCTTTAGTTCACTAAGCAGTAAATAAGTATAATAACGAAGTATACTAACGTAGTTATTGATGGAATGATTATACGTCTGCGAAAACTAGTCAGCAGCTATTAATATAACAATTATGATCATAATAAATACTTAAACTTAACTATGATGTTATTTGATTAACAAGTTCTATAATTTATATTTATTATACTTATAATAAATATAGGGACGAATAAGGGTTTATTATCTACATAGACTTTGACTCCAAATTTACCATCAACGGCCCAGAGAAAACCCATTGACCTTTTTTTAAAGGATCCCATTGACAGGAAGTTGTTATATAATATATGAAATAATCAGTTAAATTCAACCATTATCTATAAACAACCACTCCATCTAGAGTCCATATTATATACATACCGTGAATCTATATAGTTGATCTAGGGTATATAGGTTGACTAATAAGATTAGATATCAATCACACATTACGAAGTATCTTAATTTTTAGAATATGACATATTACATTAACATCAATATTCTATTATTGGCTGATTATAAACGAATGTATAAGTTACTAACATAACAAAGTTTTCAACATTAAATAAAGCTATTACTTATTAAGCATTCATCAGAATCTATGAATATTGAAATGCATCTAATAAACCGATCAATATTATAACCTGACATGCCTTAAATACATGAATAGAACTGTAAATTAAACGAGTTATACAAAGTCCACACTTATAAACAACATAGTATAATCGTTAAACTAACTTATACATAATATCTAAAAACGTTAACCTATTGCACTAACTTTATTGTTTGATTCATACCAGCATTAAGTCTCTTATAATACAATATGGGTAACGAATTATATTATGACACTGGTATATTTAGTCAATATTTTTAAGAGCCTGGTATAGTATCACAATTCTCATCTAGCAAACTTATTTGCGGCATCTAACAAATCAAAAACTATGCATATGGATCTAACTGCTTAGGTTATAGAACTATATTTACTCCGCTTGTAGGCACACTACTAAATAATTTACACTAAATACAAACGAAAAGTCGTTAAAATAAAAAAATGATTTTTTCCAATTCCATTCATATATAAAAAGTATAAAGGTAGACTATATAATGATGGAAAATAGAAGAGAGAGTAGAGAAAAGAGAGAGAGTATATATACAACTTAACGACTTAAACATTTTTGCAGCGTAACTAAACTGATAGTTGAATTATTCGTGTAAAAGATAACAACTGTGTACAACAATCCTCGTCATGACATCATGAGACAACAACCAACGTCCGAAGAGACGTAAATAGTCTACCGACACACGCGAGACACGTGCACTATATTCTTACTTATATTTATTCAGAAGGATATTCTAAATACTTATCGTCAGTATTTGAGAGAATGGACGATGGTATATGACTTGATAACTTCAACATCTGACCATCCGATGGTAAGCATTGGGAGATAATAATATTTCTTGTATCGACAAAAATTGTGAGAGGGTTTTCTATATCTTATATTATAGACAGTCATTGATTATATAAAAGTCTGAATAAAGTCAGCTCCTACGTAAGATTGTAGATCTAAAGGGTTATTCCAAGAGATTATAAATGTCTAATGTTAAAGGGAATATTATTGAATGCAATTGGGTATTTGAAAGGTATTTTTTAAGACGAAATAAATGGATTCAGATGATGCTCAAATAATGACTATATAATTTCCTTAAGTCGTAAAACATTGGAAAATCTGTGGTAGAAATATAGATTTAATAGGATACATATTAGGAGATTAATATCTGAATACACACTTATACATCAAAAAAATTTCTGTGATATAGTCTGCGAACCACAAGCTATTTGACGAGCGGTGGCGTGGAGCAAAGGTGTCTAATCCCCCGAGTTGGGGTAGGCTTGGCCTACATTACTTTCACGCCCCCGCACGCCCACATTAAAGCAGGACACTGATATATTATCAGTGGAGTTAGCTGCTATTATTCCTTCTTTTCCTACCATCTGTTGTGATACTACTCCTGTCTCAATTTCTATTTACGACTTGTTAGCCAAGCCACCAAGCGCAAGGATGGGATGGTCTCCAGTTTAGTATCATCAGCTACCATGGATTTACCTCTATCTTTACTGACTTCCTTTAAAATAATCACTTCATGGGATACCAATGGTACGAAAGTAATTAAATTCTCGCACCAATTTCTGATGAAATTTCAAACCTCTCCTGCTCTACTATACTTGATTAACAAAAGTTTAGATCACCATATATCACTACAAATGTCTGCACATTACCATAATCTAGTATCGAATGTGGAAAAGTACTTGTCTACTTCACTTATTAACAAAAATTATAAAAAACTATAATTTCAGGCTCATATAAAAGCAACATCAACATTTGAGACTAGTAAAAATATGAATCATTATAATATTATATTTCTCAGCGATCCAAAACCAGTACGCGAGAGGTTTGTTATAGACTCAAAGATATGAGACACTCGCTAGAAAATTAATCTCATCAAGACTAATAGTATGCACTAACATGGGGAGAGTAGAACTGAGACAAGGCTCTATATATATATACAAATAACACTCTCTTATAAAACTTATATACACAATATTAAAACTATCAATGACATGAGGTCAAAATATCATCTACAATTAACGAAAGTAAAATATAAAATGAAAAAATAAATAGAGAGACCAAAAACTAAAACTCTAATGGATATCAGAGAGCTGATGACTGGAGGAATAATAGGTACACCAGCACAACACCAGCATATATAATTGTTCACTGACGAGTGTAAAGAGCTAAGACTATGTGCGAAATAACCAATCACTCTCTTTAAAAAATATACCTATAAGTTCAATGTTTAAATAAAAATAAGGCTGGAATTAAACTATATATTAACAATATTTGAAATAAATGTGAGTGAAAAAAAATATATCCAGAAGGCATGTTAAGCATAATACAATATTATTATATAGTTCAATGAAGACACTCATATTCTTAATTATAGATATAGAATCACGAGATTTAATAATTAAGAGATTAAACACTTAACAGAGAATGAGTAGTAATTACTTATCTTATATAGAGGATTATTGTCTTATAAGTATAGTTAAAGTTGAGTATTTGTGAACATCAGTTTCATTTCTACTTGATGATAAATTAAGAGATTACAAAAAGTTATGGGTGAACTGTATCCTCTTATATAGTAAAGAGTCAATTGCTCTCGAGAAGATAATCATACATCTATCACTTACTCACATATTTGAAGCAGGAAGGTGAGCAATGATATAATATGTGTGGCATTAATTAACTCATTAAAGTTGACAATAATACATAATTTTAATTCGGGTATATTAAACTATTATGACGTATATTACACACTTTACAATCTATTAATTCAATGTATCTTCGAGATGTAACAACAGTAAGAAAGTACAATTTCATATATCACTATGACTGGATATTAAGTCAAACTTATAGCTAGAAGTTAAAGGCAAAAAGAAAAACAATTAATGAAACAAATACTACGTATTTATAAAAAATAGATTTGGATGCCCTTTTCAGGGAATAATACCATAATCTTTCGGTGACATTATATAGTATATATAGATCTACACCAATGTGCTATTACTAGGTATTTATAGTATATTAATGAATTAAAAGTCTCAATATTATGATTATGCGGGAGACGATGAGTATAATATACAAGTTTTTATTTATTTTAAGGATCTGCTGTATATATATATTTCTAGATGTTCGTAACTGTGAAACCTAAACACGTATGTCTGAAGGTAACACAATCGAAGGTTTCCAGTAGTTTGCGTACTCAAGGTTTTAATATCTGTCACATCGACGAGACCACAATCGTCTATATCTCATTATAATACCTCTATCACTAGTCTATCTTATCCAGTTAAGAAGTATTATTACATCATGCTAGTTTACGATTAAACAGTATGTATAACTACAGCATTTTTACTCCGCATTCACATTTACCTGATCAATATGTTAATTAATACTTGATGAGGTTACTCATTCCAACACTAAGTGAATAAGAAGTATCTAGTTATGTTGACAATACCTCTGGATGGAATATAAAAGCAATGATTCCGATATACCCATCCCGGTTGACTGATTAAGATAGAATGACACAAGCGTCGTTGAGTAATATATAAACGAAGCTTACCTCGCTGAAAGATATCTAAACAACTAAATTAGAGGTATAGTAGATAGATCGATGGTAAAAGTAAATGTCTAATTCAGCGCCTAAGCATGAAAAGCGTAAAAATGTCCATAAGCTTGAATATTAATAGCTGGAAATTGCGTTAATTGCTGAATACAACCCTTAATAATAATGATATATCTTTCTTAATTACAACACCAATGTGGCAGGAAAGAAAGTAAAACACTAAGAATAGTACTTACGACGGCAACGAACGTATACTCAATCCTCAGTATTCTAAAAGGTGTGTAGTAAGTAAAGTGCAGTTGTTACTCAGTTTAGAAAATACAATCAGACAACAACAAACAACAAACACAAACAACAACATAAAAACAAGCATTCAAATAATCAAATTAAATGAACTAAAAATTTAAAAGTTATTCTTTTATATCTAACCATCGAATATATGCTAAACGCTTGGAGTTTTCTACATTATAATAAAGCTAACATAGCATGACCAGATATCTATAAGGATTAGGTAGTAATTGGTATCAAATGACAATAATACTATGACAACTAAGTAATAATGATATATAGGTAGATAATATAATATAATTTATAATATAATATATTATATTAGTTACCGGTTTAGCACGGAGATGATAGCAGGCTAACATTACAAAGTTATCCATCACACTTACGCCAGTAAAGTAACTAGCATTGCAGACAAAACGTAAACTCATTGATTTTCAATTCCCTTTCATTATCTCATAACAAATTAACGTTATTAATTTTTATACATTGAATACATGATAATAGTATAATATAACATATGTAAATGATGAGTTTGACAAAATTTATCTATAACGCTTGGCTATTATCATATAAGACCAATGAATAACTGTAAAGATAACAAAGTTATTAACCAATACATAACATTAAAATATTAAGTTTCTTTGAATAATAAATTCATAGAAATTAAGGTAAATAAGTTATACTTTTTTAAGCAGTAAATGTCAGTAAATCAGTATAATCATAACCATCACAAACCCTAATCCCACCTATTCTCACCATACCTATAAGTCCACTTATTTAATTTGCTTAAAGATTGAATGTCTATTGATTTCTAATGTCAGAATATTCGTGTATACTATTATCAGAGTTAACAATATACAACATAAAATATGTATAAAGTTCTTTATTATCATAAAGTACTTAGTAGCTAACAGTCAGAAAGTGTATATGCTAATTATAGTAAAATACAACAGTTTTTACATTAATTAAAAGAGCTACTCCAACATAAGACCCTGCAACTTAGAGAGAATAGTTATATTATATTTAATAATGTTATCGAGACGTACAAAAACTAACACAAAAATGAGATAATTATGGAGTTAATATTATATATTATATGTAAAATAGAAAGTACATAATTATAAGGAAATCTAGCATAAAACAGAACTTTAAAGAAGCTATGGGTCACAATTTTAGAGAGCAGCTATAACATATTTACATACAGAAATAACATGAGACTATTTAACTTTTTTCAAGCATATCTCGAACATATTAATGTTAATTTTTACATTTAAAATGTAAATATTTAAAACAAAAATTTTAGACATTTAACCATGTCTAAAGCAATCATGACCGACCAACAAAATTTAATGCGAACGTAACAATTTTTTACACTAGACAACTTCGCGGTAATAGTGTAACAAAATTCATCATAGAGACCCAGGGGCGGTCTAAATATCATAAACCGGCCAAACGATAATTGCAAACATAACAAAGTTTTTTTTAACCAAAACTAACAAATAAAATAACAAAATTTTATCCTCGTGACTTCAACTTCATAAAAAAATTATCTTGAAGTAAAATTCACAGTAGAGCGTGAATTAGTTCATCTCTGTATTTTAAAGCAGTAACTCAGTAAATGTATAATCACCCACCCATTCCCTCGCAGTGCCCTACCCATCCTCACCCAGCCTCATGATCTTATCGCCTATTTGCTTCAGGTCAATATTTCGACGTGTTCCTCTTTCGCAAATCGCAACAGTAGACGTATATATGTAACTAATAATCCCTTAACAAAGTGACCAATGTCGTATACAAAGATACCAGCACTCTTGAACTACGCAATTGAAACACTCAAACCTATTTCCCAATCATTAATGTTAATAGTGCTACCCTGGGCGTACTAATACTTTGGGCGCCACCAGAGAGTCAATTTTTTCGATGTATCGAGAAAAGTACATAAACGCTATTTTCTAGATATGTTATTTCATACACACATCAGGAGAAATAGCGTCGTCTGCGTCAGGTTTTAGGGCCCTACATCACACACTCTCTCAGTTTCAGTCATTAGGACTAAAACTTATGTGAGTACTAATTACATTAGGTATATATTTATATATTTTATTCTCACATAACAATACAAAAACTTAACTACTCGGCTGTACTAGAGTGTTATCTTATACTTAACACATAATATATAGGTAGTATAATATCTAATATAGATACGCACAGGTAAACACATAATTAGATAAAATATCCTACATAAAACTCAATAATTCTCTACCTCAAAAATCAGTGTTATAAAGTATCAACTATATAAGGCTATCATGTTATCGATGGAGATGTAAGTATATTTTTAACATATTAACGTCATCATTTATCGTAATAAAAAAAGGCTCAACTCGCCCAATCCTGAATTGGCTAAAACAATAACTACTAACTAATATATATAATAACCACACACTCTCTAATAATTGATATATAGGGGTATAGGCTAATATAATAAGGGCGGAATGGGCGCTAGGAGGGGAGAAAAACTAGGTCAGCAAGAGTGAGTGTGAGGCCGCCTTTGAGAGATGAGTAGGGTGTGAAGGTCCTGAGAGGGGGACGACACGTACTCTGAAGGGGTGAATAGATCGGATTAGCAATTTATGAGCTGAAGGTCTCAATAAATTACCGCTTTACAACCCTTTACGGGGTGCTAATAGAAATAGTACTATACAGTGACTCATTTTATAATATCTATAGTAAGTTACAAATGAAAGGTGATAATACTTCGATAGAGAGTGACAGTATACTTTGAGATTGAAAGAATAGTAGGGTCAATTCATAGTTGTTCAAATAGGAGTGCTGGGTGAATCCTAGGTTTGAGTAAGTTAGAAGAGGTCAACTTATGTGTTAATGGGATTTTAGTTATCCAAGTTTAATTAAATAACGTTACATTTTAACCTGTTTACTGATCCAATAGATGATATACTCGAAAATATGTACCTAAAATTAAATAGGTCGATTAGATCCTATAAAAGGAGGGAACTGCATAGAGAATGGGATATGGTAGAGTTTATATCACTTAGATTTACTTAGATTTACTGCTTTAAATCAGTAAACTCTTACGCTTTACTGTGATATTTATTCTTCAAAGAATTTTATTTTTATGCTTATGTCAGGATAAAATTTCTTTATTTTTATTTTATGTTTTGTATGGTTAAAACTTTGTTATGTTTGCATATTATTTCGTTTTGGGATTATGATATTTATTAAAATAATAAACGATTTTCGGGCAAAATTTATTATTTCGTTAATATAATTATACGACATATTGCTGTCGCGCTTATTGTTAAAAAACAATACTAAAAAAAAGTGATGAATTAAAAATAACTTTTTCTCCAGAGCATTAATCGTCTTTAATGATTTATATCATTATATGATTATATCAAGGTGCAGTTTTTTTAGTAAATTTCTATATTATACAATATATTTTGTAAAATATAACAGATGGTCTCAAGCTAGGAAACTCACAGAATAAAGACTATTAACATGAGATACTCTAGTAGGATATCGTGAAATAAGTATGGTAATAGAGATTTATCTTATTCGGTACGTAGTTTACATGTAAGTTTACTGTCTTGATTTAGAGCGACGAGGAGTTGTTAATTAGGTTATAGTAGATTTTATTTCACGTACGTAATGGTGATTAGGTTTGTACGTTGTACAATTATATGTCTAGTTCAGGCTATTGTGGGTTAGCTTTATTAATGTAAAAACGTTGTTAAGTTAGCATATATATTAAGTAAAATAGATATATACTATAAAAGAATTATTTTTGTTATAGTTTATTCCGAATGATACAACGAAATGTGGATAATGACATCAAAGATCAATAGATTAAAAAAGGTCATGGTGGGAGGGTGGGGAGGGAAGGGTGGTTTGAATTTACTGATTTCTGATTTACTGTTAAAAATACGTAAACATGAACAATTTACTATAGAATTATTTTAATTCATAGAACTATTTTTGATGTTATGTATTGTTATAAAGATTAGTAATGTTTAGACAAAGTTATAGAAAATTCTGTATGATGTTTAGGTCAGGTAATGATAGATTTTTGTTAAATATACAATATTCTATTAGATTATAAAAAATTAATCGATTATTATTGTCTCACGAGAATTGATTTGGAAAAGTATCGTAATATAATATCTATATAGGTTACGTTTTGTTACGAAAATTAGCTAGTTACTCTTTATACACTGGCATTTTAAGTAGTGGGAGAATTCATTTGTTAATAGTTAAGTAGATTATTTATTATAATACTGTAGTCTATAAAGAGTGTTAGTCAGGTTTGTCATTGTAAGCAATATATTTCTAGTTCGGTCATGCTATGATTAGCTTAATTAAATGTGAAAACAATTGTTACGTTAGTATATTAATTCGTATGGTTTAGTATACTAACGAAATACTTATTTTTGAGTACATGTTATATCTGATTGAGATTTGTTCTTAGTTGTTTGTTAGATTTGTTTAGTATTATTATTGTTTCCGTCTCGTGTGTTGTTGTCTAACGAGATAATATATACCCTTTATTAGTAACTAGTATATGGTTCGTTGCGGTTAGAGCGAATCTCGATTTACTATACCTAGGTTATTACTTATATCTCATCTGAATTGTTGATAAAGAAAGAATCCAATACTTTAAGGGTTGTTTATATCACATACGATTCCAGTCAGTAGTGAACATTGTTCAGCTTGTTGCTTGAGCACGATTTAACATTCTCCTCGCAATATCTTATCTTACATACCTGTGAGACTTCAACGAGGAGCCTTCGTTATTCTCAACGATGTGTCATTTATTTTTAACTCGTACCAGATCACACCGGATAAGATTAACCGATACATTGGCTATATCCAATCTAGAGGTTCAAATTAAGACTCTTATATATTAATCTGTAGTTTGAAACTCTATACCAATCATAATAACTCAATCATTATGCATAGGATGGCATTAGAGATAAATTGTATGTATCATTCATGTATATATTCTATCGACTAGCAGTGAATATCACTGGAAAGATACAGTAGAAGAGGTTCTAATAGAATAGACGTTGTGTTCTTCGTCGATGATGACGATTATTTAAATCACTTATGAGAGTACGCACTCCATGTAGGATAAATCCGATATTGATGTCTTCAGGACATACGTGTCTAGGTGCACTATGAGTTATCGTAACATCTGAAAATATATTAACAGCAAGCTTAAAAATACATAAACATCGTATATTAACCATCTGAGCATCTAACACTGTCTGACATACTTCGGGACACTCTAATTACATATAGCACAAGTGGCTGTAACAGGATTCTAAGCATATTTTAACCCCGAAACATATTGGTTTATCCTATATAAATACATAGTATATATCCAGGAACGACATATCAATAAATTCACAGCCTATGAATGAGAGTTTCAGCTTTTGCTGTATTTGATATACAGAGAATGGTAGTGTCTTTAGTTTGAAATCGTAAATATGACCAATAAAGAGGTGTTAGAAGATGCTCCTGATGAGCACATTATAACTTCCATCCCATGAAAGGTGTTATAGCTTTAGAAGAGATATATAGACTTACTCAACTTGAATCCTATGTTCTCTGATTAGATGAATTAATAAACTTAAAATAAACTTATGTTTTCCTTTGTTATGTGAGTATATGTTTTTCATGACTTTTTAATATTAAAACGCTTGTTTTCAATGAAATTAATATGTTTATAAAAATGAAATCTGTTTTAACTTCCCTCGTATGTTCGCTTTATTGACTAAATTGTTATGATAGCTGTTTATTCGTCTGGTTGTTGTGTGTAAGAGTATGTTATTTTCATAGTTTAGCTTTACAGAGGTAAAACTTACTTTGTTTGTCTTTACCCACTAGGTATTATGATGAATGTAAGGTCACGGTATACTAATTATATTATATATTGTTAATATATATCTAAAAATGTATTTAATGTATAGAATTTAACATTGACATTTGTTTGGGATATTGATTTTGATTATAAGTGTGAATGGATATGTTTTTATCGCAGTCATGGTGGTTACTTCTTTAATACTGATAGATAATATTGGATCTTTTCGTTATTAAGTTACGCCAGATTAGTTCATTGCTTAAATTAGTAGTCATGATTTGTCTGATTGTATATATATATTCCTTAGTTCTATGAGGCATCGTTATGTTTGAGTTTATAATAAATCGTGAGATTACCCAATGTATGACGTTTACGCCATATCGAGCACTTTCGATCTGAGGGCGATTAATCGAGAGACTACTTACTTACTCACGCATTTTACTCTGTTCTGGAGTTACACTCTATCTTTCTCTGATAATACTACGGTGTACGTACATGTTACACTCATACAGGTCCTTCGTCAATTGTCGTAGACCAGCCGTGAGATCTTATTCCTGGATATATTCTATGATCGTTTGCGTATGCTTGCTAGTTAGCGTTTATCTGTGTGTCTCTCATACTGTGCGCGATCTCCTCTATCTGTTATATTCTGGTCAACCATTCACTATCGCGTGTAATCGTTGCTTAGCAATGCCGTTCCATGGTGTGTCACTCTCGGAGATCTACAGTTATTTCATATTAGTATTCATTGCTATCGCTATGTGTTTAAGCTGATGATTGTGCTACACTCTAGTCATCGCAACTCATCTACCTTTGATTACCTTGTCTGATCCGTTCAGCTATATACTTTCCCATTATGATCTTTCGCTAAATACATTGGGTAGAACAAATCTACACGACGTGCTGTTAGTAGATAAGAAGTGTTCTATCGGCATAATCATTATGTGGTTGAGTAGTATCATGTTGTGGAGGCCGCAGAGTGTTAGAGCGTATAATATGGTAGGAGGAAATGGGGTAGCAAGATACTATGATATCGAATGCGATTAGACTCCATTGTCTTCTCACTGCACTGCTAAGTCTCACTTCATCTGTCATGGTTAAGTGTGGATAAACAATTATGTGTACTAGCAAATACTCACGCTTCATTATTATGCAGGGTAAAAATTGTGGTTCAGCTGTCGTTCTCGTATCTTCTTAATTATCATTCTTAGTTCATGGTTACGATTCACCCCTGCCTCTAGCTTTACACTGATGTAGAAACCTTATACGTTAGAGTATATTCGTTGATCAGTAAATAATTAACCATCCCCAATGTTGTTGACATATATTTTTTTACGAGCTTATAAATCATAATAACCGAAGGTTACGTCTTTATAGCTATCACTCACTCTAGTCTGTCTAGAGCATGATTACGCCTCTTGGAGCATCATGACGTTGTAGCAATAGACGACATTAACGTTTCTATGCATGTGCTATGTTTGGTTACTATTGTACTGTTTGCTATAAAGTGTTGGAACGTTTTGTCTATTCTGTTAACAAGAGTTAAAATATCAGAAGAGTGCTCCTTGTAGGAGTCATACTAATGATTTTCCACCTCTCTTGCCCTTATCAATGTATGCTACATCTTAAGATTTATTATGTGACAAATTACAACGAGGCACTAAAAGTTATCCGAGTGAGAGAGAGGAGAGGAATATGAGGAGAAGTGTTATGATTCGTATTACAAGGAGTGGATACTGGAAGATGTAACTAGTGAGATCGAAAACAGGTAGTGACATTCAGATAGATTCACGAATGGTCAGGGAGGTTGGTTTGGGATATGATTTGATTTACTGATTTTACTGGATATAGGGTATGTTAAAGACAATGACATTTTGAAGAGGCCTGATCATGAATATCATGATTGGGAGCTTGCACTTGAACAGAATATAGAGGAGACAGTAATAGTGTAGGAGATATGATCACATTGAATCAATTAGATCAGATAGATCGAGAGTAGAGATCGACGAGGGGTAGGAAGGCCGTGGGGCACTGAGTAATTGTGAGGTTGAATATGGCGAGTTTACTGTATTGAGACTGAAGTATAATAGTGTGTGGTGGATATTGTTGTAATATTTAGGGTATGTATATTGTAAGGTTTCTTAGTAAAAATATGAATCCTTTTATTATGAACATTAAGGAAGGAGAGAATAGAAGAGAAATCATAGTATGAATTTCATTAGGAACAAGAGGTCACGACTGGTCAGAGTGTGAGGGGTAGGGTGGTATGTGATAATTCATACCTATGTAGATTTACTGCTTTAGGTATGTAAAAACGTATAGATTTGTAAGGTTATAGAAGCATAGAGAAAGAGACATAAAGAAATATTATCTTTTTTAGTTTGATTTATTGTAGAACTGGTTATGGATTTATTGATCTTGTTATACTATTTTTTCTCTTTGCTTAAACTGTTCTGAAACAACATGTAGGTCCGGAAATACTAACAGACCAAATTAAAGAAATGATGATAAGGGATGACCAAACACTTGTGTGTTATAAGATCGAGATTATGTGTTATTAACTCGACGCGGAGAGAGCTCCGGGCTCCAGCATCCGGAACCGGTACTGACTCCGAAATTTCTCTCTGATCCCAAATGACTCCAGAAATCTTCCATCTACTCATTCTTTTCTTATGTGACCAATCCCTTACTATATAATTCTCTTTATATATTCTTCCTTCTCTGAAATGCATTCACAGCATTTCTTTCTTTTTTTGTCAGGATCCGAATACCCCAACAATCCGACTCCAACTCCGTCTCTGACTCGAATCCTCTACACAGCCTCCAAGTTTCAATCTTACTAGCGAGATCAGTTTGGAAATTTAGAGGGGGCGACGTCCCAGGGCTGCGGTGGGGGAAGCAGGGACTACAAGTCAAGTCGTCGGGGTCTACACGAGATTACGTCATCATATACGCACAACATACAAATGGATTAGGAGCTTACCGATAACATTAGATAAGGGGATAAGAAGATAAGGGGATAATAGAATAAAGGGCTGGAGCCCTTTACCGCTTGAAGGGGGGAAGTCAACTAAACAGCCCACTTTAGGGAGGTTAGCACTCCTTACAGTGGTCCACGCTAAACTTCGCAGTGGATCAGTTGAATACATCCCACGCTGACATAGAGAGTTGGATGGATTCCAAGAGTGTATCTATGGTCACAGCGGATATCCGGGAGAATTGCCTATATCTCCTTCGTAGCAACAATACGGCTCGTCGCTAAACTGTACACTTACTACTCACTATCCCCATTATATTTTGTTGCGGATATGTGGTGGTTGGTGTGGTTGAAATGTGAAAAGATAGTATTTGTGACTTTGAGAGCTATGTTAGACAGCGAATATCGATAGATATAAGGGTAAGCGAGTGAAATAGGCCACTGTAGGATGAGTAGGTTATGGCTGTGAGTGAAGGACAGAGTCTTTCCGGTAGTTGAAGAGTTATGTAAAGAGATGGTGAGTAGGAAGCAAGCATAGTGTCTGAAGTTTAAATATGCTTTCAGGATACTACTGCTTCGTGATTGAAAAGAAAGCGGGGTGATAGCAAGGGTGGTAGAAAAAAAAGGTGTGAATAGCTAGAGGAGGGTGCTGGTGCAATAAATAGTTGAGTAGGGACTGTAACACGCGGGACTACGGTTTGAGTGCGCTAGGGCTCTTACATGAGGTTATGAGTATGTGTTACTGTGTTATGAGGTACAAGACAGTAGACTGAGACTATTAGGTCTGAGAAGTAGAGGTATAGAGGTCTAGATTGAAAAGTAATAAATGATGCTCAGATGGACAATACATATAGCGTGATATGTTTTAGGTTGAAAGAGATTGAAGTAAAGATGAGGAAGAGTTGGGAGACGTATTAGGAAAGATGTGATTGTGGAGTGGTGAAGAAAGAAGTAATGATAGAAGAAATTGATAAGTGCGTTGAGATGGTTTGGTCTATGTGGAATGGATTGGATAATCGTTGGATAAGTTTAAATGCGGATGAATAAGATGTGTAGAAGTTGTGCTGGGAAATTTACGTGACCGGACTGAGAACGAAGAAAAAAGTGGATTGAGATAGTAAATCCTCTGGGAATGCTGAAGAGAGAAGAGTGTAATGTTTGAGATAGGCTGTCGGTAGAGTAGAAAAGTGCATTATAAGGGAAGTGAGTAGGCGGGGTTTTGTGCAGGAGGGTTAGTATATGCCCACCTACTGCAAAGGTATGACCCTGACATTGACGAAATGTCCATAATGTGGGTCCGAGTCGCGGTCGCGCCGGTGAAGCCCTAGGGTGGGATTTTCTGACGGTGCAACGAATTCTCAATATAGAGGGTAAAAAAACGGGGGGCGGTAAGGTCGGTTTTCTTTATGCGACTGGGGGCGGTCGAATACATCTTTTACTACTTTCACTGTTTCGCAATGCGCATGCCACTCACCATATGAGCCCGACAGGTGCGGGGAAGAAGGTGGGTGGATGATGAAATGATTGTAGAGTGGGGCATGTATGTGTGATGATGGAATAGGAGGGTTAATAGGGCTATAGGTAAGGATCAATCTGGGTAGATACAGTAGTGATATAGTATTAGGAGGTATGTGAGAGGAGCCGATAGGTAATATATAATAACAAAAGGGCTAAACTAGATGAGGAAGACCTAAATATAGAAGAGTGGAAATAAATATATATATAATATAAATATACGAAATGGAGTAAGGTTAGTATACTTTACTATTAGAATATGTAAATATAGACAGTAATGAGTAGGATATTATTGATCGATATATATATTATATAAAAAGAATTGAAGCATTTATATAAAAACCATTGAATATATTGAATATAGTTTAAATACTAATACTAGTAATTGGAAATAGTCCTTTGGATTATAAATGGATGCGCGACTAGAGATATAATATATAGTAGCGTGACGTCATAGATGTGATAAGGTGGTCAATGGAGGTGGGACATACTACATTATTATCTGGGAAGGTGAAGTTCTAGAGTGTTATAAGCTATTATATGGCTTTATTAATCTATTAATAATATACTATACTATATATATATATCTATACTATATATATCTTATATATATTACTATAAATAATTATTATAATATATATGATACTATATCGGGTTCCGCTTAATTGAGGTATAGAAGATTATTTTATATATAAATTTATAAGACATATATACATTATATATATATCTTATTATATATATGTATAAATATAAATATGTAGAGGTTATATAGCGGAGATATACAACCTATACTATTAAGTTATCATTATTATACTAATATCAGTATTAATGATATATATATATAGTATAAATAATAATAATAATAAGTTTCAGGTAATAGTAGTGAAGTGTAGTAATATAATATACCATAATATATATTAACTACTGTCATGTATACGGAGATATAGTATAAGTATATTATGGCTATAATTTTGCCTAGTAACAGGTTGATGTGCCCTATGTCGGCGGTTACTTTGACGTATTGCGTTTCTACTGGTAACCAGGATGCTACATATACGCTCTCACAAAGGAATGTCGTTGATTATGACCCAAGGCACAAGGGTTTGCAATCGTAACACTATATGGGGGATGTAGAGTAAGTACCTTACTATCCAGATTTTATCACACAGTGATAACCTAGTAGAGCATTAGGAACTTGACAAATTGTTTTCCCGCGATGCCAATCACTTATGAGGAAATTATATAGTGTCAGCATGATAGTAAGTGAGACAAATGAACAATTGTCTATAACGAGTTGAACGCTGTGAGTCGAAATTAAGTTTAATCGAGTCCTTTAGTGTCACTGTATTTAAATATAATGTTATTCCGATCTTATATAATATATAATTCATAATAATTAATATATGATATTTAACTATTATATTAATATATTAATTATTTATATTAATATATAATATATAAATATATATATTATTATATATTTATTAATATAATTATATTAATATATTATATATTATATATATTATATTATTATATAATATTATATTATTATATATATATATATATCTATATTATATATTAATATAAATATATAATATCATATAATAATATATTCTTATATAATTATAATATACTATATTAAGATATATAATATATATATTAAATATATTTAAAATATTATAAATATTGTAATATTTAATTATGAGAAGAGAGAGAGAGAGAGAGAGAGAGAGAGAGAGGTAGAACGAGTAGAGAGTGCTTTGCGTGTGATTAATTAGTTGAGAAGGTCGCATAAAACGGATATAAAAGTGGATGTAAGAGTACATGTATGAAAATAATATTTATCAAGGCGTATTTGAGAAGTAAAAATGCATATAATATTTTCATTAAGTAGTAAATTGTGACCTTCTTTCACCTAATTTTAGAAGTCAACATTTTTTATTAAAACAGTTCCTCTAATAAATGCACTTTATATATATTATTAATAAAAACAAACTAATTCAGAGCTTTTATTATTATTTAATAATATTTATGTATATCTATTGGGATAAATCTTTACAAGAGCACCATCCTTATTTACTATTCTATGTAAATAACCCTTACTCTCAAGAAAATAGATACTGATTTATTTGTCAGAATGAAATCCAGGGAAAATTGAAGAGAATAAACAAAAATAAACAATATATGTACGCGTTAAAAATCAGAGAATCCGAACCACTAAACGTCTTTAAATTACAACATCCTTCAGAAACTAGAAGGAACGAGAGGCTCGAAATTGTGGCTGACATTCATGGTCTGAACTTTACTAATCATGTTTGCGACATACTCCCTTACTATTTATATTTTTAATATATTTAAAATTTTTTTTCCAATTCATTATTGAAAACTATCTTTTCACATTTATATAATCTTTAACGATAAAAACAAAAGTCGGCCTGCACATAGACACGACTACAGACGATATTTTATCTAATTGAGTTAACCTTTTTTCTAGAGATTTGTTTCTTAAAAGGCAAATAAAATTATAATATATAATATAATTATATATATATAATAATAATATATTATTAAATAATAATTTATATTAATATATATATATATATATATATATAATATATATATATATATATATATATATATCTATATAGTATCGGTAATATGTATTTTTATACTATTATAAATTTATTAATTATAGTAGAAATAAATTAATATATATATATAAGCATAATATAATATTATATATACTTTAATATAAATAATATTAATAATATAAGTAAATCATATATTATATATTAATAAAATAATGCAGTAGCGTGATATATATAATATAATAATGAGTGTAAGTGAGAGTGAATTATAATTATTAATATATAATTAATGGTATTATGTAGCTTATATATATATATATAATATAAGTTAATATAATCATTAATTATAATATATTTAACAAGTATATAGATAAAACTAATAATAATAATAATTAAGCTTAATATACTAATAATATATTAACTATATATATATATATATCAGGTATGAGGCTATATAAATAATTATATATATATATAATATAATATTTATATTATATAATATATATATACTATATAACTATATAGTTAATATATAACTATTATATATATATTATATATTATTAATATATATATCTTTTTATATTATATATTACTACAAAATAACTTAAAGTAGTAAATATATATATAATTCAAATGGTAATAAATATATATAATATATTATTATATTAAAATATATATATTATATATATATTTAATAAGTAAATTATTATATATCTATATTAAAATAAATATGATATATATATTAATATATATTAATATATATAGTATATTATAATTAATATATTAATATATTATATATAATATATTTATTAACTAGTCCCGTTGAATATATAATATATTAATAATAATAACTAATTATATATTTATAATAAATATATATATATATACTGGTTTATGTGTAGGGACCTAATTTTAGTTAAGTACAAATCATACCACAAAACTCAAGAGACAATTGCTCTTTAATCTATGAGGGTTAGTGTCGCGAGCAGTAAACGAGGGAGCATCTATGTGCTCACGCGAACAACGGGCAACGCTCTTGGGCAGATCCGGAAAGGGTTAGAGTACTATACATATGGCCACATCACCGCGAGGACAAAATATTCACAACTTTTATCTTGAATCCGAGTTCAACATGTATACTCTCAAATCTATAACCTCAGGTGACAGGCTACATTCTTGGGCCGGTAGCGAAATGTTAGGTTAGCTGCGGAGTAGAGAAATGAGTGCTCTTGAGGGATGAGGGCTTGAGTGGTTTGGTGTAGTCTATTCTTGAATGATAGTTATTCAAGCATCCTAGAAGGACTGGTACATATCACAAACGCTTTTGAACATATATGTACTCGTAATTATAGTGACAGCTCTACAAGCTAGACAAATTTTTTTAGTGTCTATTATCATAAGGAACTACTCTGAGGTTATAGTGAGTTTTGCGAAGAGATGATGATTATGCGTTCAATATAAGTCGCATTGGTTTTCATTGAGTGAGGAGACAAGTCCTCACTACTATATATAACTTTTATTTATTCTTCAGATAACTTGTATCGCATAATGATAGATGATAAAAGGAAGTCATCACATCAGATACAAGTAGAGTTAGCCGAATTTTTTCATTGTTGATTTTTAGATGCTGCAGTATCAAAGCCTTTTCGAATGGCTCACGGCATTATATGATACAATACTTTTGTTAGATTACTCTTTAGATATTTGTCGTCTAAAGACAACTGAGAGCAATTTTTGAGTTTATTTACTCATATTATATCTAATAGACAAAAAATGGAGTGAATAATCTTGCGAAATTGTAACTGAGCTGATAATAATGAGAGTGGAAATATAAAATATATATTTAAATACTGTCATAGCAATATTCACTTACTAAGTCACTGTTTTTATTTACTTTTAATCTGGTTATGATTTTACAAAGATATCTGTAACACAGAACAGTGAATTCATGTGTACCAATTATGATCGTATGAAGCCTAGGGAGTACTAGGAGACTTAACAGTAAGTGCTTAAAGATATAAATTTCAGAAGGAATATCCTACCTATACGCTGAATAGCGTATGGTTATCAATTCATCATGTTTTGGTATTTGTCACGCGCCACAAGGATGGAAGCTTTACAGCGTTCAGTGAGTGACATAAATATTGATGATGTATTTCTCAAATTAATACAGTTTACATTACTGGTAGCAATATAGTGCTAATATCTGCCGAATAAATAATTAGTTACTGTTAATTATGTAGTTATCTAGATATATTTTTTTATATATAGCTATTAAATTTGACACTGAGGAATTATTTCATGACAGATCACACTTCACTCTACTTCCACCACGTTGCATTTATTTATCTAAATTATAACACTCCTTTGTGAACTTCGTCGAATGATTATATTCGCTGTTATTTCACTTCGTCTATTGTGGAGGAGTTGTTGATTATGCATTATCATGTAGTTTTCATAGAATCTAACTATTGGGACAGTATACAGCTGTATCATGATAAATATGAGTATACCCTCTAATTATATAAATTTATAGTTACATATATATATCATATTCATATTCTAAATGCCATATTTGAAATTCCATATATTACACATCGAATATAATAGGAACATTGAGATTCACACCAGTATTGAATATATCACACTTCAACATCAGTTTATGGATTTAAAGTAAAACGAAATAATTGAGTATTGATAAGAATAATGTAATGATTATAAGTAGAGTAAACCGCTATTTATTTTATTTAAAATAACACGGAGATGAGGATGAGGTGTTCTGAGGAAGGTAAAGAACAATAATAGAGTGTGAAGAGAGAATTAGAGTTAAAATATTATTATTTAGCTCGTAGATAATTTATCTTCATATTCAATTGAGGATAATAAAGGATAAATCACAATATATAGTCAACCTTATTACTATACCACTAATTATCACATCGAGAGGAAGAACGCAAACGAGATATAATTAAATGGATATCGCACCTAAACCATTAATTATATTAAATATATGATATTATACGTAGAAAGAAAAATACGAGTCGATTATCTTTTAAGTGATTAACATATTCAATCATAGTGAGTAGCATCAAAACTCGCATATTTCACTTTTCCACTAATATTTAGTACACAATAACAATATACTTAACAAGTTTAATATATGAGGTAGTGTATACCTATTTCTTTAAATAAATATAATAAATTTCTCATTTTTATATAGATATACAATATATAGATTATATTGGATATAACATATATAATATTATAATTAAAATATATATAATATATATATATATGATTATATAATATAGTTAATATCTTATATAAATATAATATATTATTGAATATATGAGCAATCTACATTATTATAGTTTTTAGGATTTTAAGTGACTCTTCAAATTAATAATTGATTTTATTCATTATTAGTACTTTATATATTATCTTATATATATCTTAAGCATAAGTTCGTTATATTTATAAAGATATAATATTTAGATAATATTTATATTAATATATATTAATATAGTATATAAATAATTGTTTATTAATTGTTTACTATTAAATAATCATTGTATTAATAATATTTAATGTTATATATTCATCTGCTCACACTACTATCCCCAGGTATTATATTAAGATGTCAATATTTTTGAGAGGAATATTAATGATATAATGCCCTACTACTAATTAGATATCATATATATTTAAGAGAGTGGCTCAAACTATGCCATTAATTAATCTTCAAATAAAAATGTTTTTTCAATGTTCTACTGGTATCTATTCTTATAATAATAGACTAATATTATATTTGGATAAATTAAAATTTAGGAAAACATAGGAGCAACTAAAATACGTTATACTGTTCACATATAGAAAACAGATAAATAATATCAGTTTAGAGAAATATAAAATGACTGATTATTATCTTGGGATTCATATTGAGAATGATTTCAAAAAATTTCTCCAGATCTAAAGTATTTTCTAATTATGAGTCTAAAGCATTCGAAGAATTTAGAATAGTTGAGAAAGATTCAAGTTTTCAAATTGAATTATAGTTATACACAAATTGGCCTGAACAATGATGATAGGTATACTTTCAGAAGAGAGTGATACAGTAATACATCTTGTAGTATATTGATCGCAAATGCTCGTATTGTAGTGGTATATTGAGGACTCTTGTTCCTATACCCATTCCCTATTCCGAATTATATACATTCCAATATTTATTATTTTTTATTTATTATTTTTTATTTTTTTTATGACATTTATATCGAATGTTGCCATATTTTTAATTATATAAATTTAAAAGTATTATAAAACACAATACTTTTTTCAGAATCATCTTCTATCGTCACCTCATGACGTTCTATTGATGGCTTTTTCTGATATTTTTCTATATGTCATTTCATTAAGCATACACTTGCTAATATGCCAATTCTATTGATTAAATAATTACTAAAAAGTCCCTTTTTTTGATATAACATAGCGATACAGAGAATTAAGGTCTGTATTAATATATATATTATACTGTATGTGGGTTTATTTTTATAGACATTTTTATGTTAAAGAAGTAAAACAGATTCTTTAGTCCAGTAATTGGGTATTTTATATAGCCAATAATCTTACTATCGATATAAATTTATGGTGCGAGATAATTTATTTAAACACTATTTTTTCGTTACCATTTAGTAGGATCTACCATTGAATAGGATTATTTAAAGATTAATAGAAGTTCAGATAAATAAGCATAGATAGGTATATGATCATGGTATAGCTGATGATTACTTAAAACTTGATGCCACTATTACCATACTAATCTCATTTGCCTTGGTGGCTTATGCTAACATTAACGTAACACTAACAATAGAATACAGACAAACATTCGTCCCATTTTAACTACGAATCATAATAAAATATTGGTAATGATAAAAGAATATCGGTATCATAATATAGAGCAATATGTAACTATCACACACTGGATTAATAATCAAAGTGTCGATCTGACAGCGTTATTAAAGTGGTTGGGGCAGATGTAAGTACCGATGGCGTGTATTGGTCAGAAAGATTGGATAGTTTGTTAGGGTAACTATCACCTATTAAATGAGGGATTGTATCATCGATCGAGCTAAACTAAGTAAAACAATGATATTCTTACATTTACAAGTAAATCCACGTCTAACTTATAAGTAGTGTGTAAGTTCCCGCGATCTATTACAACACAATTTTTATACTTATTTTAAATTGTATCGAGTAGATCACACACATAATCTATTCAATCAATGACCAATATATACTTTGAATTTAGTCCTTTACAAGTAATAGCGTATAATAATTTAAGTTTTGACCTGATGAGTTATTCACCTAAAAACTCTTAAAATAAATTGTCTAAATCAGTGGTTTTCGCTAACTATGTAATTTTGTATATTAGTATATTTAATCTTAACTCTTATAACTATACTACATTATCTAAGATTGATCAAACTCAAACGTATTAATAAGTTTTGAACACATACTAGGTAAAGAGAATCATATCACTTTAATATTTCGTTCTTAGTATAAATATTATTGAATATATACTTAGAATTATATTACGTAACTTAATGATTTATCTATATAATACTTCTTATAACTACGCTTCTGATTTATAATATATAATACTGATTACTACATAGCTTTGGAAATTAAATCTTTTCTACATAAATTCGAGAGATATATCACACTTAAAATTATTGTCGTAACTTGCATAAATATTATCGGCTTTTGATTACACAGTACATGCAAATAAGTTGAATATTTTCAAAGATAACTAAGAAAAATTTTAAAATTTCATAAAACAGTAATATACAATTTAACAGAATAAGAATCAAAACCTAAAAGACATTTAATAAATTTATTATTTCTATACTATTCAAAATATAGCTAAAACAATAAACTCTATAATATAAATTGCAGAGGAAAAAAAGTATTACATATATATATTAATAGAGGAATTATATATATATATAAGATTAACATATATATATAAAGATTTCTGACTCCTGATATATTATAATTCACACTTCTGAAGTGTGTTATTTTTCTATACATTACACACACGTTAAATAAAAGACCTATAAAAGTTAAGTTCCTTATTTGAATTGACGTAAAATGTAAGTAGTTTATAACCTACAATGCTATTGATTTAGTGTGAGAACACACATAAACATACTATTGGTGTCGATATCTAAGTAGAACTATAGGCACTTATATAAGTACCGTCAAACATATATATTCATACTTATATCATATATTATATATCTATATATAAGTATTAATTCATATCAGTAATAAGTTACATCATATAAGTATAATTTATAATACAGTTAACATATAAACATTAAAGTTTGAAATCCAGTAGAATAGATTTCAAAAATGATAACATATTACATCTATTACACATTACATATATATATATCTTACTATAAATTAATTATTATTATTATAATACTAAATCAACTACGATTATCACATTAGTGTAAAAATATTAAAATATATAATTACCAAAGATCCTATATAATTAAAATATTTAATTAATTACCAGTAGTTTAAAATAATACCTATATAAATATATATATATAATATACACACAAAGTCTTATAATATTGAGACTTTCACTATAGATAAAGCATAATTTTTAAGAAAAAAAATTCTTTTAGGGTCTGTAGCTTCCAAAAATCTAATATTCAGATGGTCTTTTACTTGAAACAAGGCTCTTTCAAAATTTTTCACAAAGAGTCACAACATCTTGAAACAGAAGTGTTCTTTTTTCTATCAGAGTTATACATCTTTCACTTTTCGATACCCTACATAATATATAATATATTTACGAAATTACCTTCTATGGAGGTGAGATACAAATAAACATTATTATTAAAATTACACTATCGTAAAACGAGTACTATTTACCTATTTACATATCATCCACATATAACTCCTCATACTCATATACTGACTCTACCTAAGACTAGAAACCCGGGTATATGATAAAACATATATTAATCTATATCTTATAATACTATTCACCATAAACGCACAATCACGATATACTCTAATAATATATTTATCTATATACATATCAACTAAATATATATAGTCATATTCATCACACTATAGTAACGCGATCATGTTCAAGCTATAGTACATTCACTTAAAGTAAACTCTTTTATGCATAGAATACAGGGTGAAAACCACATAGATTGTGGCTAAACTTAATATTTATCCAATCGGAGTTTTAGAATAATTTAGAAACAAAAGTAATATTTCTATAATCACTAACGGTCAATCTCGGTTTGACATTTAGCTAGTAGACCGCACTCCTAACAAGATAGATACCATATATTAATAATTATACATACATAAATAAATATCAGAAACAGTCTCAAAGATTAGAAACTTTCTCATTAAGAAAACATACAATTACTAAATTTCATTTATAAAAAATATTCCTTTAATTTTATAAATTGTCAATTTTTTTAACCAAATTTATTATTCTCGATAGAATATTTTTAATTTTTACTTTTTATTTTAGTTACTCTCCAATTATTTTTTTATTTTTTAAATTAAACAAATTAGCTTTCCTTTATTTTTGTTTTCTTTTAAAACTTCATATTATAAAAGTATTTTTAATAATTATTAAAACTTTGTTTATAAAAAAAAAAATAATACTCTTTATATTAGTGTTTTCAAGTTATATACTCATATCTAACCATAACTCATATCTCTCACGTAAAAATATATTCGATGTAATAGATTTATATTTAAAACTTGTTTACTATACTATTAAACTACCAATGCTAATAATGTCAAATTAGAAACTATAATATATTATTGATTTTTAGTACTATTATTTATTCCTTATTTTTATTTTTTATTTATATTATGTTAATTTTTAGTAAAAGCAATTCTCAAGAATCTTTATTATAACATGAAACTTATCTGCTGGTGTAATGGTTACTGCATCTCATAATTCAAAAGAAGATAATTTTTTAAATATGATGATATATTTAAAAAAATATCTAATTATATTTAATATTTAAAATCACCAGAGCTAGATGTATGATATTCTACTATTAATTCACTACAAGTATTTTTTAGAGGTTCTATTAAGTGTTATGTTTAAAAAAACATTAGTTAGCTCCCATAATAATAGTATTAATTTAAGTATCATTTTGAAATTTCTTTTTACTCACTAAACATGGTACATTATTATGATCTAGGGACATATGATGCACATAATTTGTGGCACTCATCTCACGAGTAAATTAAATATTATTCTTTATAATTATTATTAATATTTATATAGTGAATCATAATTGTAATTATTATTATATATTAATTTTATTTATTATTATTATTTAATTATATCACTTCATAATTATTATTAATTATTATTATCTGAGTTAAGTACCGCAAGTGCCTATATTTTATTAGGTTATGCTAAAATTAAATTTTAGAATTAAATTTTAAATCTTGCGTCAAGTGTAGGAATATCTTGGCGCTACTCATACATCTTTAGGTATCGGAGGAGCCCTGACGCCAATCTACTATGATGACAGCTTATGCGGTCGTGCTTTTATCATATGTCTTTATTTACACATGACGTCATTATACTAAGACCGAATCCTTCGTAATTATCTGATTTTTAGATTAGATGACATGAAATCTTTTCTGTATTCCTCTCTAAACTAATCTCCTTTATAAAGTAGAGTCAAAGGCTTTTCGACATATAATATAATATACATAATACAATAGTATTATATTATATTATATAACCGACTACTAAACATACTAATAACCTTTAACCATCCCTTATTAAACAATTAATACCTATCACATTACTGCTTAATATATCATATCATTATTATCAACTACTAACATATAAACGATAAACACTTTATTCTATAACGTATGTCTCAATTCAATCTCATACTCATATAATCTCCTCTAATATTCAAACCTTCACTACATCATAAATACATATATATAAATATAGCTATTTCTCCCTACATCTATTCCTATGATATACTATTAGTCATCTAATATATCTTGTCTTACTCTCCCACTCATTATATCTCTCATAATTAATATTCTATCTAATCCTATCCTAGTATCAGTTTCGGCAATATCTTTTTTTTTTGTGCATGGAATTAAATCATTCAACACAATACTTTTTATATTGTAGGAAAAGGTGTCAGCATACCCGTATATTATTTCAATTTAATTATCTATATTCATCTTATTTTTATCTAAATTTAATTCGATTTACTTCAATCATTATCTTTATATAAAATTATCTAATTAATTATTATCCATAATAGTATTACTTATTTATAACTTTTCATAATATAATTATAATATTAATTCATTAAACGTGTTCTCAATTAAATCTGAGTATAGGCGTGCAATTAATCAGTTACTTATTATCACAATTATTATTTCCATTTTCTTATGTACTTATATTATTAACTACATGTATACATATATTACTATAACATCTAATTCTACATAGATTACATTACAGCATATTCAAGATCTAAAGGATCTTGATAATTACGGTTATAATATGGATCCACAATTACAGCTATGTAAAAGATCTTCATTAATTATAATGTACAATTAATTGATTATTATTTTAAAGCGGGGGCGAAATAAGGGGTTACTAATATAGAAGTGACGCAATGGATCCGCTTGTGACGTCATAGTAAGAATAACACACTTCATCATTAAACGGTCAAAGAAAACGTTTATTTTTCTTTGACAACTTATTATTAAAACGTAAACATAAATCTTTAAACATCAAAGCAAACCCTTAAACGTTTAACTGTTAAGAACCTATTCACGTTAGTTAATAGTCTCTAAGTGTTATTTTTTTTTTATTAAGTATTTGAAGCGAGTGCCTAGAATATTACCCTTCAGGTGCCAAAATTTAATATGCTATAGGTGCCAGATAGATTACGTAGATTGTAATGGTTGGCAACATAGACGATGTTGGCAACAATGTTGAGAGATAAAAATATAAAAAGGGGGAAAAATGATATTTCTACGGGATTATGATTACAATCATTTTTGTGCATATCATGAAGGTCGTTATAATATGATGGATATGGGTTGGCGGCCAATATTAAATACAAAGTGTGATGGATGACGATTGTATTTGGCGAGACCCTTATATTTTATCTGACGAGACACTGCTTGTTTTTCTATTGTTTTGCTTTAAAGAAATGAAAATCAATTATGATGTGATCATGTACCATACTCGCTTCACCTCCCTTCGCAGTTACATAATAATTAACTAATAATCATAACACTCAATACATACCCACTATTCATCCTCAAAATCTCAGATATTCACAGATAATTCCATAATTAATAATAAGAAATAATAAATAATTCATTATCATAACACATAACTAACATAATACACTCAAAATAATAAATAATGCAAGTACACTCCAATAGACTTACATAAAAATAAAATAAAAATTAAAATAATAATTATACATAATAATCATTATAATAATACATAATCAATAATAAAAAATAATTACAATAATTAATAATAAGTAATAATAATAATATCTAATAATTAGTATAATAATTTGTAATAATACCATAATAATAATAATAATAATAATAATAATAATAATCTCAATAGTAATAAACAGATAACTAAAAAAACTTATCATATAGATATCATAATATATTCTTCTCGTCTGGTATCCACTAACCTCTCCCACCAATAGGAATAAACACCTAAATACCTACAAATATTACACAATCAGATATAATTGTATCAATAAGTATTAACAAACTTCAATCACCTATATATAACATACACTGTCACAAACCACCAAAATATAAAGAGTGACGGATTATTGGAATATGGGTATCACCAATATTCATCTCCTCTCCTGAATCAAGGATACGGAAGATTCAGACACATAAATAGCGATCATAAATCCAATATACAAAATCTCTACATAATACTCTAATAAAAGAATAAATTAATTATTTACCAATATTTAATAATATGATATATCTTAATTATACACCACAATGCAGTGTTAAAATCATATAAACTTCAAATCAATTTTATCAATCCATAACAATAATTATAATTCATTAATATCTAAATAACACTATAAATAGGATTAATAAGGAAAGAAAAAGAGAAAATTATAATATTTCATCGTCTAAATTAAATAAATAACCTACAATTATATATCTGTTAACACCACACAGAATACAAATATACTCCACCTCAATCAACTAATCTAATAAACATAAAAGATACGGAATTTAAGGCTATAATCTCAAGGGTACCAAAAGTTGACTGCATATAACCAAAAACAAAAAAATAAAATAATCAGATAAACCAACTAAATATTCATAGCATGAGCTCCGAAACTATCACAATCTAACATAACTATAATAACACAAGTTTATAACAATCTAATAATAAACATTAAAGATAATAATTTACAAATATGGTCTTGAAACCTATAATAATTTATTCAAGAATTTGAATATAATAAATACTATAAAAAAAAAAATAATAATAAAATAATAATTAAACATTCAAGTTAATACTCACTAAACAATGGAAGATTTTCTCTTCCTTGTATTCAAAAATACCAATAAATATTAATATAAAAATATATAAATGTCGAAACATCTTGATGATAAGAATGTGACACAACCATTATTCACTACATTATCTATTATATATATCCACTATTAATTTAGTATGCTCTATCTATTTATCATCATACTTCATCATATTACCTAACTCACTTCATCCAAAGTATACCTAGATACCCTCTCTCATTATCATCCATATCACTAAAATATTCTTCTAACACCTCTATACTTATTAAATTATCACACTCAATGTATATTTATCATATTTGGTAACGTCAGAAAAGACATTCTCACGTTTATTCAATAAAAATGCACCGAAATCAAGCAAATTCTATTGCCCATTTGTTATTAAAATCAACTAATATTTCTGCGCTGAAAAAAAATAATCTTTCTGGGTTCTTCCTTCCCCTTCTTTTTCAGTCACCTTGCTAAAAAAAAATGTGAATTTTAAATTTGCTTCAACCTCTTCCCCTTCTCTTGTTTCTCTTATGATTTCACACCTGTTTTAGGTATAATTAAATCCGAATTCTTCACTCAAATTCCGAGTCTGCACTCTGCCTAGTTAAAGTATTTCGACTGGGTAACATCTTTAACCTTTCACTTCTTCTGATATCCTGGTCTGTGAAAGGGAATCCCTCCCAAATCCATAACATAACGTCCTACTTCATAAAAATCTTGGAATATATATATTTAACAAGGACATTTGGAAGTTCCTTAAACTTTTAATCTTATCTCATATCTTCAGTATGGCCTCCGTAATGAAAATCCTACTGGCGACATTTTCCGTTCCGTTCCTTTTCCCGTTCCGTTCCGTTTTCCGTTCTCTAATCCGTTTTCCGTTCCGTTCCTTTTCCCGTTCCGTTACGTTTTCCGTTCTCTAATCCGTTTTCCGTTCCGTTCCTTTTTCCGTTCCGTTCCGTTTTCCGTTCAGAATTCGTTCCTCTGTTCATCAGAATTTCTGTGAATCTTTTGCAGTGCTTCTGTACTTATTTAATCTTTCTGTAGTATCTGACGTAAAGCTTTGATGTATAATCTTTCTTCTTTTCGTATCTATTCTTCTCACTGATTTCCTATCCGGTCGGTCGTTTTATACTAGATGTTTTAACAGGTGATTGTCACTCATCCTTTAAATCTATCATTAGTGATGCCTATTAAAGTTCTATTTTGACCTTTAATAATTATTATTATTATTTTATTATTATTATTATTATTATTATTATTAATTATTTTTATTATTATTATATTAAATTGATTTATTATATTATATGATTATTATATTATTATTATTATTATTAGTTGTAGTAGTAGTAGTAGTAGTAGTAGTAGTAGTAGTAGAGTAGTAGTAGTAGTAGTAGTAGTAGTAGTAGTATTGGATCACGTGAGTTACTAGATTTGTCCTTTTTTGCAAGATTTAACTTGTCCTTTTTCGAAAATAAATCATAAGGTCATTAATTTTGACAAAAGACTTAATTAATTGTTTTAAATGTGAAGAAAATATGCAGGATAATTAATTAATTTTGGGTTTCACAACTAAATGAACAATTGAATATATATAAAAAAATAAACATTATATTATTATTATTATTAATATATTATATTATTATATTCTATTATTATTATTATTATTATATTTATTTATTATTATTATATAATAATTATTATATATTATTATTATTATATATTATTATTTTATTATTATTATTATTATTATTATTATTATTATTATTATTATTATTATTATTATTATTATTATTATTATTATTATTATTATTATTATTATTATTATTATTATTATTATCGAGATCATTCATTATCATTATCATTATCTATTTATTATATTATTATTATTATTATTATTATTTATTATTAAGTATAATTTTATATTGAATTTTCTGATTATTATTATTATTTCTTAGTATTATTATGTTGTTGTAAATTGTTTCATTTTTATATTTCTATCAGCTGAAGCATTTCAATATTCTTTAATTTTATTTATTTATTATAATTATTATTATTAATTATATTAATTATTATTAATAATTATATATTAATATTATTTTATTAATTATTATTATTTTAATTAATTATTATATTATATTATTATTATTATATGATTATTATTATCGTGATCATCATTTCTAGTCATGGTCAACTTAAGATTTTATTAATTATTTATTATTTATATATTATTATTATTATTATAAATTATTAATTATTATTATAATTCATTTTTTGCATCGTAACATTCTAATCTACTATTATGCTTCTATTTATACTCTCCATCTTACTATCTACTCCTTTACCTACTTACAAGACAGAACTATACTCTATCATTCATTTTTACATATATGATGTTTCGACAAGTATGATGCTTCAAAGCCTTTTTCAATCTTAAGAAAAAAAAAATACATTAATTGTTTCTTTTATTTGTAAAGCTTAGAGATTTATTAATAATTTTCCAAATAATAAGAGAATTTTTTATTATATTTAAAAATTAGATTTCTAATAGACAAATCATATATATTTTTAATATAAATATATATTAATTTTTATATTCTTATATATATATAGAATCAACTCTCTCTCTCTCTCTCTCTCTCTCTCTCTCTCTCTCTCTTCTCTCTCTTCTAAATATATATATAATTATATATATATTAATATTATAATATATTATAAATAATATTAATATATATAATAATATATAGGCCTATATATAGTTATAATTATGTATATATATTTATTATATATTAATATCATTATATATATATAATAATATATATTATTTTTATAGTATAGTTATATATAATATACTATTATAATATATATTTGATTAATAATATATATATTATAATAATACGATAGTAATATATCATTATACATATATATCAATTAAATTATATATTCTTATATATATTATTAATATATTAATATATATTAATAATATTATATATATAATAATATATATATTCTATATATTTAAATAGTATTTACATTGTTAAATTTCATCATTATTATATAATAAGTATTATGTCAACAACAATTAGTAGGTGAAGGTGAGGTGAGTGAATAATATTAATATTAAATATATTTAAATATATTAATTATATTAT
>JABUQX010054804.1:0-20000 GCA_015478945.1 Trachelipus rathkii
AGAGAGAGATTGATATATAATATATATATATATACATATATATATATATATATATATTATATATATATATATATATATATATAATATATAATGTAAATATCTAGATTTGAATCAGTGTATATTTTCTGAAAAAAATTTTCTGTTCAAAAAAAAATTCCTAAGTTCAGAAAAGTTAAGTTAAGTAAAGTTTTTTAAGAAAATTTTTTAGTGGCAAGCTTCTTCTGGGAAATTATGCAGAAGCTTAACTTTTAACTTAACTTAAAAACTTTTAACTTAACTTAACATTTCTGAACTTAGAAATTTTTTTGAAATATATAAATTTTTTTTCAAGAAATATTTTTGCAGATCAAATATAGAATAATACCATATATATATATAATATTATATATATAATATATATATATATATATATATATATATATATATATATATATATAATATATATATATATATATATATATATATATATATATATATATGACCGTGTTTTAAATATATATATTATATATATTATATATATATATATATATATATATATATATATATATTATATATTATATATATATATATATATTAAATAATATATATATTATAGTATATATATATAATTTATATATATACTATATTATATATATATATATATTATATATATATATAGTATAGTAATATATATTATATATATAGTATATATATTTTTTGCTCGTAGAATATATTATATATATACTAGTATATATATATAGTGTTATATAATATAGTATATATATATATAGTATATATGTATTTAATTTATAAGTTAAGTTAAAAGTTTTTAAGTTAAGTTAAAAGTTTTTAAGTTAAGTTAAAAGTTTTTAAGTTAAGTTAAAAGTTTTTAAGTTAAGTTAAAAGTTTTTAAGTTAAGTTAAAAGTTTTTAAGTTAAGTTAAAAGTTTTTAAGTTAAGTTAAAAGTTTTTAAGTTAAGTTAAAAGTTTTTAAGTTAAGTTAAAAGTTTTTAAGTTAAGTTAAAAGTTTTTAAGTTAAGTTAAAAGTTTTTAAGTTAAGTTAAAAGTTTTTAAGTTAAGTTAAAAGTTTTTAAGTTAAGTTAAAAGTTTTTAAGTTAAAATATTCTGGCAAAATTCCAGAAGCTTGCCACTAAAGATTTTCTTAAAAAACTTAGCTTAACTTAACTTAACTTTCAGAACTTAGAAAATTTTTTTTGAACAGAAAATTTTTTCAGAAAAAATAGTCACAGTACAGTATCATAGATCTTTACCATTTATAATTATATAATAATATATATATATATAATATATAATAAAGGTATGGAGTAATTATATATAAGTATAATAATATATTAATATTATTATAACCGTGATATATATCGATATATAATATATATTTGAGATATTATATATTGATGGTATATTATTATTATTTAATTATTATTATATTATTATTATTATTATTTATATTAGTCATATTATTATATTTGTATAGTATTATTATTTTTATATTTAGTATATAGGATGTATTATTATTATTATTTATTATTTATTAATATTATTATTATTGTTATTAATCTCATCATGCATTGAGTTAGAGGTGCGTAGCATACACCGGAACAGAAAAGTAGCAGAAGAATATGACGTAAGTCGAAATGCCCTAGCCTTATCGGGGCCGGGCCATATTATACCGCGTTTAAGTGAAGAAGCCGTCGCAGTCCTAGAAAATCCACCCTCGAGGGCTTCAAGGAACTGCAACGTACTCACTCTCGCTCACCCTCTCACACGATGGGGTTCATCGGCGTGAACAATAGCCAGCAACCATACGCCCATAACAAGAACGAGGCCGTAAATTGCACCTGCCCTATTATGCACTTTGCTTCTCAAAAGCCTCTGCCAAACTCACATCTCGCGGCCTGCCAGGCAATTTCCTTTAAGACTCAATCCATCTTTCTTGCGTCCTCCGCAGGTTCCGGTCGATTCCAACACAGCTCACCACCTAGTAACATAACCCCGTTTAAGCAAAAAGCACCCCGAACTATCAATCATGGCGCGTTTCCAACATGACCAAACCATTCTCAAGTGTACTGCTTGGTTTATTCTCTCCATTTAACTCCTTTGCGCGCGAGCACGCACACACACTGGCTGCCCTATATACAGGTTCATTGTCGCGGATGCATATGATTATCATCCTGTCCACCAGACCATAACCAAAAAAAATACATCCCCTAAAGTAAAACATGTGTCAACAGATTCAGGACCGAACATCATTGGTTACTGTTAGAATCTTATAGCCTCGTCTATCCGAGACCAGTAGTTTCACTACTGGTAGCATTAAACACAGGAGTAACCAACAGTGATGTGCCTGTCATGCAAGACCTATATGCGGCAGCTCACAATTAGTCTTTTACATCTACCAAGGATTTAATAGCACGAGCTACCTTCCTACCAATCACAACTTTCTTACTACACTTCTCCATCATGCCGTCGCCTTTTCATCCAATATATATCCTAAATATTTAAAACTCAGACACTTGTTCCAGTGCTCCAACATGACATGCGAACATAACCGCTACCGAGGACCGTGGTCTCTCAAACTCACACCTAACCTGTCTCTATCTATCTGTTTTTACGTTTCAAAAAGACCACTCCTTTTACACATACTGCCAAAATTCCTCTATCAATCATCTCTCAATTATTTGTCAGATAAAAGATAGATTACATTCTCAGCGACATTTAATTGTCGCCACGTGTATTTCTTTCCTCTGAGAAAAATGTATGAACCTGTAAAGTGTCCCGTTTTCCGATTGACATAGAGAAACTTTAAAACAGAAACTATCTAATAATTTTATACGCCTAGAGAATTTTCGTTCTATGTCTGGAGCCATAGCTTTATTCGATTTCATTGCAGAAAATCACTTGGAAGCCACTGTTAGTAAAAGTGTTGAAACTAATTGACACTAGATTCTAATCAACGCAGTCTCTCGCGCACTCACAACGTCCAAAGCAATGGACGGCGCCTGTTTTCCCTACTATCTGTAAAATTATAATCTTCGTTAGAATACACCATGGACAAGAAAGACGTTTCGCCTGCTGCTTATTTCGATCCGAGATGAAGACACTTCCTTATGGTCAATCACAAGATTTAATAATAAATGTATTTGATAATATTGCTCAGTCAAAGATAGAAGAGGGACTTTCTCTCTGTTTTAAATAAAAAGTTAAAGGTGAGATTTTACATAACTTTTGTTAAATTAATTGTAAATGTGATTTTTTTAAATTTCTAGATTAATGCTTTATGGTCATCAATGCATGCTCTTTTTTTAAACACACATGCCATTTACGCGCGTTACTTTTATATTTATGCGTAAACAATTACACATACACATACACACATACACATACACATACACTACACATACACACACACACACACACACTATATATATATATTAATAATATGATATATATAATATTATATATATATATATAATATTATATATATATATATTGTGTGTGTGTGTGTGTTGAGTAAAAAGCGCAAAATGCAACTACCAATATTTTTTAGGACGAGCCGCGCCTGATATATATATATAATAATATATATATATATAATTATATATATACTATATATATATATATATATATATATATATATATATATATATATAGTATATATCTATATTATATATATATAATAATATATATATATATAAGTATATATTAGATATAGTATATATATATATATTGGAAGATTTTTCAAAAAAAAGCTTTAGACGTATTTGTAAATATTTACAGAGGTTCGTTTGCCCTTTAATTAAATCAACTGTATATTAAAACTTTTACTTAAAACATATTAAAAATATCACAGAGTTAGTTTAATTAACATTAATAAATAATAACATAATGCCCAATAATGACGGGCTTACTCTAGCTTTCGTCTGGTCCTTGCAGGACCTTATTAAGAAGAGAGAGAGAGAGGAGAGAGAGAGAGAGAGAGAGAGAGAGAGAGGAGAGAGAGAGAGAGAGAGAGAGAGAGAGAGAGAGAGAGAGAGAGAGAGAGAGAGAGAGAAGAGAGAGAGAAGGAGAGAGAAGAGAGAGAGAGAGAGAGAGAGAGAAGAGCTATTTGTACAAAAATTTAAACAAAGAAAAACTATATAGTTGGGGGTGTGATATTGTCTGATTTTTCTTGATTTCTCAATGCTGATTCTGATTGGAATCTATTCTAACTCCCGTCCTGCTTTATTAGAAGTTGCCAAGAGTTTTTAATTACAAATGACTTCAATGATTTTCCTTTATTATCTGGTGGCGGAGAAATTGGCGTGCATATTTTGAAAATGTCTATCATTGATTTTGGGTGGATTATTAGTGGTGACCAACACTGATTATTTTTATCAAATAGTAAACTTTGTTTATACTGTTGACGACGCCTTTTAAAATCGTTAGTCTCCTCCATAATATGAGTCATTACAATGCAAACAAGGGATGCGGTACACAACAGGGCCGCTTTTTTCTTTAGAGGATTTGGGTGGATGATGAAGTCTTTTTAACAGTAAATTGTTGGACGGAACTCTAGTGACATCATGTGGTATAAACTTTTTTATGGGCACCAGAGGAATGTGTGAAGGGGATGTGGCAGGATAAAGGAGAGAGCTGAGTAGTTTTGTGCTCTTGCATCATTAGTTGTGAATAAAAGCTTGACTTTTTGCTTTGTGGTAAAGCTTTGTTAAATGATCGAATGGGATATTTGTTAAATTTTTTTAAAAAGAGGTGAAAAATGAATGTCAGTTTCAGCCTTTAAAAAGCGGGAAGAGCAAGCAACTACAAGCCTGAAAACTGCCTCGTAGTTATAAAAAAGATAGTGTAGCTATTTTAGTGTTTAATGTATGTATGTTGGAGTGGATGTGGGTTTCCTATAGATAGAAAAATGAATGTTCTGTGAATTGGACCAAGAGAGGAGAGTGTCAAGAAAAGGTAAAGAGTTGTTGGTAGAAGTTTCAATAGTAAATTTAATATTTGCATGTATGTTGTTTATATGCTGTAAAATGTGTTGTGGGTTAGTGGAAAGGGGGATGGCTGCGAAAAATGTCAATCGACATACCGCAAGCCAAGTAGTGACTCGAAGAGGGAAGGTAAAGAGTAATATGGATAGTAGCTATTCGACCGGAGGTTGCCGTAAGATGTTGCTTAAAGTTGGGGAGAGTAGGCGTGCGGAACCCATGCTCGTTATGGGCCTGAGTCTTGTGTTAATAGTAAGGTGTCTAATATTTGATATATATAAAGTGATTGTAAGAAGATTTAATGCGAATGGAGTGTTTTGATGTAAAGGGAAAGGGATATTGTAGCACAGATAATGTCATTTCAGTGAGAAATTGTTTATGCAGGGAAAGTGACTATAAAGCGGATGGACAGAGCAGGTAAACAGAGAATTGACAATCGATAGCTCGTAACTAGATGATGGGGTACGCAGGGTTAATGTTGTGTGCTTTCGAAATGAAGTGTTTTTCGAAATGAAGGGTCTTACATGAGGGTATGTTGTTACCTGTGTTAATGTATAGCAGTGAAACTACCTGGAGTGGCAATTCTATCTGGAGGAATAGTTCACCTTCTAAGAATAGGTGATACTTGATATATAAGAAGAAAAATACACACACAGTGCGCTGATCAGCACACAGGTTGTGGTGAGGTGTAGGTGTATCTGTGGCGCGGTGTATTCCCGTGGATCCTAGGGTGACTTGTAGTTGGCACTTAGTTGGCATGACTCTGCTGAAAGCGGGAGAGGGTAGTATAGTTGTCGGACTGCGGTTATCTGTGGGTGATCGGCTGTGTTCGTGAGGATGGGAGTAGGCTAAGGTAGCGAGGTCTGAGTTACGACACATATATATGTAGTATATATATATAATGATATATATGATATATATATTAAATATATATATATATATATATATATGATATAATAAGCGTCGTTACGATAATGAGTAATATAACTATGTATGTGTAATTTTTAGTGTATGCCACATATTAAGCTTATATATCTAATAACCTCAAAGGGTAAGGGATATTGAGGATATTAATGATGACGTAATTGATTTATATATGGTAGATCATATTCAATATATATATAATATATACTATATATTAGGTATATATATATATATATATATATTATATATATATATAGATATATTATATATATAAATATATATATAAGATATAGCAGGGTGTCATTATTCTAAGAGACATGGACCGATATAGCAAGTAGTCGTTATGACAAGAATAAAGAGGCCGTGAGTTGGTATATATATATATATGTATTAGTGATTACTATTATTATATATATATATATATATTATATATATAGATATATATACTATATATATATTATGATTATATATATATATTAAGTTATATAATATATATATATATATTATATATATATAATATATATATGATATAGTATATATATATATATATATAATAATATATATATATATATATAGGGTGTTTTTGTTTTAGTATTTAAAATTAATTAATATTTTAATCTTGGTTTAAATCACTGTTTAAGTATTATTATTTTATTTTTGACAAGAACCGTTGTGTCAAATATTTCTGTACTTCGTTTAAAAAGTGCCCAAAACCAACAACTGGTGCAGATTTTTTTGTATTAAACGGGTTGAATTTGCATTTGTCATTTCGTATTTCTCTAAATCTCTAAAAAGCGGGGTATAAATACAGGTTTAATATTTTAAAACTATTTTGGAATAATTTTAAAAACAGCTTTATTATGCATTATTATTATTATTATTATTATTATTATTATTATTTTATTAATTATTATTATTATTATTATTTTATTATTATTATTATTATTATTATATTGTTTATTATTATTGTTATTATTTATTATTTATTATTATTATTATTATTGATTATTTTATTATTTATTATTATTATTATTATTATTATATTATTATAGATTATTATATTTATTATTATTAATTATTATTAAATTGAATTATTTATATTATAACTTTTAACTTAAGAATACCATTTTACTATAGTTTTAATCTTTATTTTATCTGATGGGTTTGGTTAACCCGAAACGTCCTCTTAAATTAGATCAAAGCTTTTGTTCGTCTTTTTGTTTCTAATATATATTATATATATATATTATATATTATATATATATATATATATATATATAATTTATATAGTATATATATATTATATATATATATATATAATAGTATATATATATTAGTAACATATTATATATATATAATATATATTAATATATATTATATACTATATAATATATATATTTATTATATAATAATATATATATATATATATAGTATATACTGTAGTAAGTTTAGTATATATATATATATATAATACTAGGATATATATATATATACTACATATATATATATTATATATAGTAATATTATATATATATATTATTAATTATATATATAGTACCGATAAGTTATATATATATATAGTATATAATATATAATATATATATAATATATATATTATATATTAATCAATATATCGATATGTATTTATATCATTTATAATATATATATAGTTATTTATATATATATATATAATATATACTATATATATATATATTTATATATATATAATATATATGTTATATATATATATATATATATATATAAATATATATATAATATATATATATATATATTATTAAATCGTATCTATGCGAAGTAAGAAATTCATAAGATACAACCTTAATACACAACGTAGTTATTAAAATTACAAGAATAGTAAAATTAGCGAACAGTTAAACTGATTTAATAAATGTTAAGTGTTTTAATGAATATAATAAATGGAATTATCAACCTATAGTAAACGGAACGTAAACAACTTACTTGTTGACAAACTGGAACTTCTTATCCAATTCAATTAGTCCAATTTATTTGAAATTGTTTGTTTCAACACCGGTGTAATTAGAGTTAATACCACCGGCCTCTTAGTATAGGTAGTAAATAATTCCTTTACGCATTGATTGACTATTAATTTACGAAGATAAAGTTGACTTGAAGTTTAAGCGTTAGTTAAATAAAAATAAAAAGCGTTACAATGCACTTGATGAAGTTACATTTTAATCACGGTTTATAAGGCCTTAGTGATCATACGAATTAACACTTTTTATAGCTAACACTTAACAAAATTAGGAAGGGAGTTCTATTTAAAAGCATCCACTTCTTTCGAACGACAGAAATTAGTAAACTTTTTTACAGCACAAGTTCAATAAGCGACTTGACAGTACGAGGTCAAAAACGTAAAAGCCTTGATTTTGAATAATGATTCCAGCATATCAACTCCAGCTCTTTAAGTTCCTCAAAATTGTTTCGTTTCATGATTCCAATATTTACAATTTAAAACACATAACATCTTTTAAGGATAAATACAGATTTGGCAAAGAGTTAATAATTGAAATGCATACGAATTTGAGACCAAAAGCATATTGAAACGCAAACTTTCATTACGAAATATTTTAAGCTCTTGATTCGCATTCCAATTTTAATACACTGGGCGGGGGCGATGGCACGGATTTCGACGAATTCGTGTCATTTAAAAAAAAACAAAAAAACAAAACAAAAGAATTTGATTAATCAGAACTCTCGGATGATTCCGATTCCGATTCCGATTCATTACCGATATTCAAAAATTTCGAACGTGCTACTATAGCTGCTTTCCTTCTGGGACGCAATGAATTTGCAACCGCGGGAGTATCATTAATTGTGGTAGGGGCAGGAATTGTTACTTGCTGAGATGGTGGTGGTAATGGAACCATTGAATTTGAAGCAGAACTATTTCCTTGAGATTTGACTTGATTTCCACTGTGTGTTAATGATAGCTCTAAAGGGAATAAATGCTTTATGGGGTAAACATTCATTTGACCTCCAGGAGTTCGAACCTGGACTGAGCGAACCTTATTATCATCTCCATAAATAAGCAGTTGAATAATGCCCATTTGCCAATATGGTCGCTCTTTGACCGGACTTTTAATAAGTACGATGTCTCCTACTTTCACCCTATTTTTCCATGAGACTTGATAGAGGTCTTTTCCTATCTCTCTCAAACTTAATAAATACTCATTATACCACCGAGTCCGGAAGTCTTCGAATATTTCAGTAGATCGTTTAAGGGATTGGATTAGTTCTTCTCTTGAAGGGGAATCGGTAGGAATGGGCTCATTTAATACGATACTTGAATTAGCTAACGGTTTTAAAAAACAGTTAGGAGTGAGAGGCACTATATCATTATCCGAAGAAGTATATGTTAATGGCCTCGAATTGATAGCATTAGCAATGTCTGCCAATGCTGTTGTGAAATCGAAGTATTCCAAATTTTTACGTCCAACAGTCTTATAGAGACAATTTTTAACAGTCCGAATTGACCTTTCCCACATACTTCCCATCCAAGGGCTGTATAGGGGAATGCGGATATGTTTAATGTGATTTTTACGCAAAAATTCGGAACCCACCTCTGATACAACAAACTGCTCGAGAGCATCCGCACCTTTATTAAACGACCGAGCATTGTCGCTATATAAGAATTCAGGAACTCCAAACCTAGCTACAAAGCGTTGGAAAGATTGAACGAATGCCCTAGCAGACATATCTGGGATAAGATCCAAATAAACACAACGAATATTGAGGCAGGTGTAAAGAAGAATATACATTTTTTGAGGTTGCGTGGATCCTTTAATTTTAATGAAAAAATGTTTAGTAAAATCCACTCCAACATTTGAGAAAGGACGATAGAAATTGACTTGCGCTTTTGTGAAATTAGTAAACTTCGGATAAGAATAAGAAAAGCTGTTGAACTTTGTACAAGTCACACATTCCGATAAAACTCTTCTTATTGTATGACGAGCTGAAGTTATCCAGTAGCCCTTTAAACGAATGAAGGTCAAAGTAGCTTGAATGCCAAGATGTTTACAAGAAACATGTGCATCTCTGACAATCAGGGTGGTAAGGTGATGGGACTTGCCAAGGACTACCGGATTGACTATCTCGAAACTATAGTAGTTAGTGCGAGACAACCGCCCTTTACTTCTTATAAGACCCAAATCGTCCAAAAAGAAGTTCAGGCGAGAAACTAAATCAGGTGGTTTTGAAGAAGTTGATCCCGATTGAATCTCTCTCAAAAAACGAAGTTCGACAGGAAAACTTTCTTGTTGCATAATCTTGAGCAAGAAAAGTCGAGCTTTCCTATCATTTTCAGTAGGATCGATGGAAGATGTGCCGAATTTGTAGAGTAAAGCACATACTCTTAACAAAGTTGAAAGGGAAGAATACTTGGCCATGTCAATAACAGGAGGAGGTGGAGCTTGAATGACTGTGAAGGTAGTTGAAAGCCCTTCCTGTACACTCCTTGTTTGCTGATAACTAGGCCAATACACTTGGTCATGTTTAAGCCAAGCTGGTCCATTCTTCCATAGTTCGAGCTTCTTCATGAATTCGCGACAGGACAAACCACGAGTTATAAGGTCTGCAGGGTTTTCATCTGTTTTGACGTAGTTAAATGAGATCGGTATTAAATTATCGTTTCTCATAGATGAAACCATACTCTTAATGTCCTGTATACGATTCCGAACGAAAATTTGTTTTGTCCTGCTACCTCCTCCAGCTACCCATGCAAGAACGATTTGGGAGTCAGAGAAGACGTTGACCTTACTAAATTCAACCTCTTGTAGGCTAGTCACGATCTGCGGAAGGCATTTAAGCGCCAGAAAGATGGATAAAAGCTCTAAACAAGGAAGGGTTTTTCCCTTGAGAGGAGCTACTTTAGATTTGGCCCACATTAACGAAGGACCTTGTTCTGGGGAGGTGATGTAAGCCGCAAATCCATAGCTCTTTGAACTAGCATCGCAAAAGATGTTAAGGGTTGCATTAGTCGATGAGGTATCAAAACAAAAACGATTGAACGATAAACTCTTAAGAGAGTCAAGATCGGCCCTTAATTTTTCCCAATCTTCCTTTATTTCAAGATCGATAGGGTCATCCCAACTCATTTGTTTTTCCCATATACGTCTCATCAAAAGTCGACCTCTCAATGTGACAGGAAGAAACAATGCAAGAGGATCGAAGATTTTATTAACTTGAGAGAGCAGATCTCTTTTTGAACTGACTGATGATAACTCAAAGTCTGCGAGTCTTAGGGTGTCATTACCAGGATGGTAAAGGTAACCTAGAACTTTTTCCTCTTCGCAGTTATGGGAAGAAAACATGTTATCCTGTTTTATTTGAGCCTTAAGATTTGAATGGTTAGTGTTCCAAGAACACAAGTTGAATCCTCCTTCCTTCATTCTTTGAACTGATGTGGTGTAAATGTTTCTCAGTACTTCTGGGGACGAGTGAGTGTAAATAAAATTATCTACATAAAGATTATTTATCAGAAGACGAGAAACTAAATCATAAGGATAGTTATTCTGAATGTGGTGTCTAATAACAGCTCCCAAAATGTAGGGAGAAACAGCAAGTCCGAATATGATAGTTGCGTACCGATAAGTAACAAGCCTGCCATCTTCTTCCCAGAAGAAACAAAACTTGTTACGGTCACTTTCTTGCTTGAGATAGATTTGTAAGAAAGCTTTAGATATGTCCGCAACAACCACATATTTATTGGTTCTAAAAGCTAATAGAAGACGAAGAAGGGGAACCAACAAATCTATACCTGGATAACAGGCTTGATTAAGGGAAGGAGCTCCTTTTGTACGAAGACTGCAATTGAATACAGGTCTTATCTTAGTTGATACCTGATCAGCCATTCTTATGACAGGCCTATGGGGAACCCATACATATTTATGGAAGTCCTTTGGAGATACTTTGATGATTTCAATTATGCCGTTTTTCAGCTGCTCTTTAAAGACATCACTGTATGCTTTGTCGAGTCCCTGATTGCTGAGACGATTCTTGACTCGTTTTAGTGTACTTAAAGCAACATTATAATTGGATGGAACTTGATGCAGCAAATCCTGAATCCAAGGGATTTCGATGTGGTACTTTCCATCGATAAATTGAATGGAGTTGTGAAATTTAGTTATAAATTCTTTGTCGGTAGTACCATAATCTTTCTCTTCCTGAATTCCCATGGACTCCAGACTGTACAGATGCTCCAGACCAAGTTCAGTATCCTTTTGATTCGAGGAAAGATCGATGACATCAGGGTAGGAAGGATGGGGATCTAGGATTGAGTTTACGAGGGTTTGAGGAGCGTTGACAAATTGGTAGGGCAATGAAGAGACAGACATTGTTAGTCATGAATCTTCCTCATCATGTTCTCGTGATGAGTTAACAGACTGCTTTCTGTACAGAAAGTCTTTTTGATGTGGAAGTAGAAAAGAATCCACAGGACCGAAAGGAACTAAACCGAAACAAGTTGAAATAGCACTTCCTTCCAAACATTCTACCATTTGGAAGTGCCTCATATGACAAAGAGTGTCAGTGCCAAGCAAAAGGTCGATGTTATTCACAGAGTCCCCATAAGGACCTACAAATGAGTTATCAGCTACTTTGTATTTTGACGAAATTCTACAAATAGCAGATGCCAGTCCATTAACAGTAAAACCCACATCTAAAGAAGGGTCTACAAGAACAGGAATTGATATAAATGAATCACAACAACAGTTGAGATCCAAATTAGCCAAATAAGAGGAACGAACCTGCTCTCCGATGAAGGTTTTGATGGGATTGTCAATCTTGGGTAATTGCTCACAATTGATGTCGAATTTATTGAGCAATCTTGGACTAGCATAGGTTCTCTGTGAACCTAAGTCGATCAATGAACGAACAGGCACAGACTTATTCTTGTGTCTTACTGTGATGGTGATGGTAGGTAAGATTTGGGAGGCAGATGACTGTCCGGTATTGATACACAAGTGGTTGTGGTTGCTAATACCAGAATTACTTTCTTCATCGGCATCTTTTCGATTGTTGTTCCGATGTTGAGTACGAATTTCAGATGGACAAAGAGCAGTAAGATGCTTTCTACTCTTGCAATTTAAGCAAGGGTACTTAAGGTTGAGTGTTTTTGCTGGACACATATCCACCATATGTTTCAAGCTGGAACAGTTGCTGCACAGCTTAAGCACGACACATCTGTCCCTTTTGGCCTTGGGAGATTCATAAACTGTGCATTCTGAAAGGAAATGCTTCCCACTGCACAACTTACATTTAATTTCAGACGATGCTTGAACATTTGACGAAGATGGAGATGATGTCTTTTTATTTACACTATCACCTTTGGATGTATTGAAAGTATGACTCTGTTCAGATGGTACAGAAGGAAACTTTTTCCCATTTCTGTTTCTCCTTTTTGAATCAAAAGAAGAACGAGAAGAACTAGAAGAGGGAGATTGAGTGTAAGATTTTGGAGTTCGAAATCTTTCCATATTATGAATGATTTGATTGTGTTCTTTGAATATGAGGTTGATGGAAGGATATTGTTCCTTCGTAGACAGCTTCAACTCTCTCAAAAATGAAATAGGAAGCTTATCAACCACGATATGACTTATTAACTTGCAACCGGATGAATCCTCTTGAAAAAAGTCAACTCCAAGTTCCTTAAGTTCCTTCAAGTTAGCCCGAACCTTTAAAATGAAAGACCGGACAGGTTCCAACTGTCTTCCGTCAAGAGGCGGAGCCGAATCTAACTCATGTAAAATAGAGTCAATAATGAATGCTTTATCTAGATAATGTTCCTTTAAGATGGTTAAGGCTACATCATAATTGTCATCCGTGCCTGACAAGAACTCAATGTCCTTCAGAGCATATCCCTTCAAATGTGATTTTAAATATTGAAGTTTGATGGCCTTTGAGATGTCTCTTCTCTCTCCATATACGTTATTGAAAGATTGGAGAAAAGAGCGGAAAGAATGCTTGTCTTTATCTCCCGAGAAATCTCCACACTTTAAGGCAGGAATCTTTAAGCTAGAAGGATAATGACAGCAATTCTCCTTTGAGTTTGACTTCTCTGAAGAGGCACTAGACGACTTTCTCGAATCTGAATTATAACCATACTTGTCTTTTAACAAGTGAAGCGCTTTAGCCATCTTAATATGGTAGGTATCAGTGGCTGTAAGTTCTTCGTCAAGTATGGCTTGGTCAACTTTCGTATATTCAGCCCCCAATATTAAGTTTTCAATGATAGTGTCTTGAGCTTTAATTTCACTCATGACTGTTGTCACCTTTTCAAACACAGTTTTTACAACAACTGGATCGTAAAAGGTGGGAGAGTCCTCATCACCTTCCTCTTCTATAGGAAAGTGTTTACAACAGAGAGTAAGTTTTCTTCTTAAGTGTCCTCTTTTTAACCTAAGAGGACCCAAGTCTTTAAGAAGATTTGACTTGAGGCTAGATATTTCCTCTCCTGAAAGATCTGTAGGCATTAGGTCTTGAAAATCAGCAGCCTCTTTCAGATCTAAGTCTTGAATGATGTCCATATTGATAGTAGAAAGAACAAATCGAGAAAGAATAGAACGAATGAGAAATAATACACTAGTGCGCAGTAAATATGTCAAAAATAACCACTGCGGATATACTATATCTAAAAACAACCACTGCTCATAGACTTTGTCGAAAAACAACCACTGCGCATATACTATGTCTATGTTGAAATCTATGTCGATAAACAACGTTACTGCAGCATTAGACTATATGATAAAACAATCTACCGGCGCATAGGCTATGTCAATAAAACATACACACTCACATAGACTATGTGAAAAATAAACACGGCGCGCATTAGACTATGTCGATAAAACAATCACCGCGCAAATAGGCTATGTCAAAATAACAAACACTGGCACATAGACTTATTGTCGAAAAACAAATACTGCGCAAGACTTATGTCGGTAAACAATCACCCCGCATAGGCTATGGTTCGAAATACCAAACCACTGCGCATAGACTTGTCGAATAACTAAAATCCAGGGCATAGTACTATGTGAAAAATAAACCACTTGCGCATAGACCTTATGTCGAAAAATTAAACCCTGGGCAATAGACTATGTCGAAAATAACACCGCGCATAGGCTATGTCGAAAAAATAACACTGCACATAGACTATGTCGAAAAATAAACACCGTGCATAGGCTATGTCGAAAAAACCAAACATGCGGCATGACTATGTCGAAAAATAAACACTGTGCATAGACTATGTCGAAATAACTGCGCATAGACTATGTCGCAAATAAACCTGCGCATAGACTATCGGTCGAAAAATAAACCCCTGCGCATAGACTATGTTGAAAAACAAGCAACTGCCATGAGACTATGTTAAAACAACACTGCGCAACGACCTAATGTCGGAAAACAATCGCGCATGGGTAATGTCTATGTCGAAATCTTATGTCGAAAAACAACTACTACGCATATAAACTATGTCGGATAACAACTACTGCGCATAGATAATGTCGAAAAACAAACACTGCGCATAGCTTATGTCGAAAAATAAACACTGCGCATAGGCTATGTCAAAAAATAAACACTGCACATAGGCTATGTCGAAAAACAAACACTGGGCACAGACTATGTCGGAAAACAATCACCGCGCATTAAGGCTATGTTTGAAAACCAACACTGTTGCATAGACTATGTTGCAAAAAACCGAGTCTTGTCTGTGGTTGATTTAATTGGGTATTGGATATGTTTTTTTGTGATGTTGTGTCTGTTTTTAGTGTCTTCCTGTTTGGTAGTCGCACTGAGGTATTGTGTCGTGTTGTTGGTTTATCGGTCGGACGCGCATAGGCTATGTCAAAAAACAAACACTGCACATAGACTATAGCCGAAAAACAAACACTGCGCCAGACTAATTTGTCGGAAAACATCACCGCGCATAGGCCTAATGTCGAAACCACACTGGTCATGAGACTATGTCGAAAATAACCCGCGCATAGCTATGTTTTTCCAAAAAAAAAGAAAAAACAAAACCCCAAACTTTGGCACATAGATATTGTCGAAAAACAAACAACTGCGCACAGACTATGGTTCGGAGAAACAATCATCATGGTGCGCATAGGTATGTCGAAACCAAACATGTGCTAGACTTATGTCGAAAAATAAACACCGCGCATCGATTGCAATGAAACACTGCGCATAGGCTATGTCGAAAAACAATCACCGCCGCATCGATTGCAATGAAAAACAGTCACCGCGCATACAAAATGTCGAATGTATAAGAAAATTATCGAATGCGCAATGACTATGTTGAAAAACAACCACTACGCAAGCAAAATGTCGAATTTGAGAAAATTATCGAATTTATATAAAAATATCGAATGCGCACTAACTGTCGAAAAACACCCACTGCGCATGCAAAATGTCGAATGTATATATATATAAAATATATACAAAATATTTACTGTAATATTTATTTTTTAAAGTCACTTTTTGCGAATAGAAAAAACTTAAGAACAATTTTTTAGAAAAAATTATCAAACACGTGACTTTAAGTCGCTTTCAAATTAAAAAAAAATGTTAAGACACCTTTATCAAAAAATCAAAGAAAAACAAAAAAAAATTTACTAGTAAATCTTACGCATATGGAAATAAATCGCGCTTGAATATGCCTGTTTAGTCTCAAACTCGATGCAAGAAAAAACTTTAAGTTTGCCTTTCATAAGGTTTAAACAAATTTGAACAAATTTACAAAAAATTGATTCTTATAAAATATTGAAAATTTCAAAAACTTCAAAAATTAACTAGCAATTTCAAAAATTGCAAACATTAACTAACAATTTCAAAAATTATTAAAATCGTATCTATGCGAGTAGAAATTTCATAGATACAACCTTAATACCAACGTAGTTATTATAATTAAGAATAGTAAAATTACGACAGTTAAACTGAATTAATAAATGTTATGTGTTTTAATGCATAAATATAATAAATGGAATTATCAACCTATAGTAAACGGAACGTAAACAACTTACTTGTTGACAAACTGGAACTTCTTATCCAATTCAATTAGTCCAATTTATTTGAAATTGTTTGTTTCAACACCGGTGTAATTAGAGTTAATACCACCGGCCTCTTAGTATAGGTAGTAAATAATTCCTTTACGCATTGATTGACTATTAATTTACGAAGATAAAGTTGACTTGAAGTTTAAGCGTTAGTTAAATAAAAATAAAAAGCGTTACAATGCACTTGATGAAGTTACATTTTAATCACGGTTTATAAGGCCTTAGTGATCATACGAATTAACACTTTTTATAGCTAACACTTAACAAAATTAGGAAGGGAGTTCTATTTAAAAGCATCCACTTCTTTCGAACGACAGAAATTAGTAAACTTTTTTACAGCACAAGTTCAATAAGCGACTTGACAGTACGAGGTCAAAAACGTAAAAGCCTTGATTTTGAATAATGATTCCAGCATATCAACTCCAGCTCTTTAAGTTCCTCAAAAGTGTTTTGGTTTCATGATTCCAATATTTACAATTTAAAACACATAACATCTTTAAGGATAAATACAGATTTGGCAAAGAGTTAATAATTGAAATGCATACGAATTTGAAACCAAAAGCATATTCAAGCGCAAACTTTCATTACGAAATATTTTAAGCTCTTGATTCGCATTCCAATTTTAATAATATATATATATATATATATATATATATTTATAGGTATAATTATTATATATATAATATATATATATATATATATATATAATCTATATATTATATATATTATATATATATATATAATACAGTATATATATATATATCATATATATATAATATATTATATATATAATATCTATATATAATATAATATATATATATATATGTATTAATATATATTATATTATATTAGTGATAATATATATATATTTATATTATATATATTTATATAATTATAATATATATTTATATATATATTATAATATATATATATATATATTTATATATATATATATATACTATATATATATTATATATATTATATAATTATATATATATTAATTATATATATATATTATATATATATGCAATTTAAGAGACAATTTGGAATGGTAATAGGCATTGATTCTGCTCCAGCTGTGAGACAGAGAGGGAATCCTACTTTTTTGTTAATCTAAACCAGATACCTAAACTATTATAATCTCTTGTAATCTTAAAATTGGGCTAATCGGCTTGAGGCAGGAAGCCGTTGGGCACTCAAAAAATTTGCACCATAAAGGTCCAACAATGAGTGCCAGGCAGAATCAACGAGGCGTCAAGTATTATTTTTCGTAGGCGAAAATTTCATGCAATTGTAAAGTTTACCCCATTTTAAAATTTATTAATTATTATTATTATTATTATATTATCTAATTATATTAATTATTAATTATTTATTATTATTATTATTTTTATTATTTATTAATTGGTTTATGATTATGAATTATGAATTATATTATTATTATTTATCTATTATTTTATTTTATATTAATTATTATTATATTATTATTATTATTTATTATTATTATTAATGTATTATTATTATATTATTATTATTATTATGTATTATTATTCATTATTATTATTATTATTATTTTATATTTATTATTATATTATTATTTTATTGAGTGTGATTATTATTATTATTATTATTATTATTATTATTATTTATTAATTGTTATTATTATTATTATTATTATTATTATAATTATTAATTATTATTATTATTTTATTATTATTATTATATTATTATTATTAATTATTATTATTATTATTATTATTATTATTATTCATTACTATTTATTTATTATTATTGCTTATTATTATTATATTATTTTATTATTATTTTATTATAATTATTTTATTATTTTTATTGATTGATTCATTATTATTATTATTATTAATTAAATTTTATGATAATTAATTATAATTTTTAGGAATTCACATCATCTTCGATTTTTAAAATGTTTTTGATTTTATTTCCAATGTTCTAAATATTTATTTATGTACATAATTTAATTTCCTTAAAAATAATCTTTGAAAATAATTTACAGGAGAAGAAGAAAATATATTTATTTAGATTTCCTGACGCGTTTCGTCTCTGTCTCTATACTTGAGACATATTCAGAGGATTATTTCTTGTAAGCGAATGATTCTTTAAATTGATATATAATAATTAAATTGAGTCTGACAGATAATACATTAAATTTAATGTTAATGTCTGGTCTGCGTGTTTTGATGTAGATGGCCCCCGCAATTTTAAGTTTCTGGACTTCACACGATCCGTATAATATTGTGAAGTGTTTAGAAAATATAACTAATAGTTGATTGACCATGTGCCGTTTTGAAATGTTCAAAGATTCTTGCTGGGGACCTGTAGCGATGTTGATTATGCCCCTGTCCGACAATCTCATTCCGTCGTGTATCCAATATATTTGTCGACGTACAGTCCTGACTCATGGGGCAAGTTAAATTGGTAATAAGTGATGGTTGTTCGGTCAAGGCTCTTCTTGTCTAACATGGAAAGATGACAACGTTGTTTTGGACTTATGGTATAGTCTGACTTTAATTTTGAGGTGTTTTTAGTTTTGAGGTGAGACGTTCCAAATATTACGAAGGCACTGTGTTCTTTTATTGAAGTCTATAGCATTGAAAGTTTTGAAGAAGAAATTTATCGAATTTTTCTGATTATTTTTACTTTCTTTTTTATATAATTTTGTAATGGTTTAATTATTAAATTTCAATTGAATAATTGTTGTGGATGATCAGTTAATTAAATTTTACTTAATGCATCAAATTTCTTCATCAAAAGTTTTCCCCAAGTTGAACTGACAAGAAAATTTCAAATATTTATCTTAGAATTAATTATATAATAATATAATATATATATATATATATATATAATATATATCTATATATATATATATTATATATATACTATATATATACTATATATATATTTATATTACTATTATATTATAATATATATATATTTACATATAATTATAATATATAATATATATATATATATAT
>JABUQX010054804.1:22500-25838 GCA_015478945.1 Trachelipus rathkii
AAAAATTGCAAGTTTAAAAATAATAGTGTATAGAAGAACAGATTACAGGGTTTAAAGCTATGCTGGTATGCCCTATCTGTGTTAAACCATTATTCGTATAACCAATATAATTCGACGTACAGTCAGACTCGGGACATGCGAATTGGTACACGATATGATGATTAGCTGAAATGTTATACTTTGTAGAAAAGTAGGAAGAAAATTTTCCAGTTTTGTGATAAAGTTTAACTGTGATTTCTGAGTTGTTTGCAGATTTAGCGTGGGTATTTAATAATGCCGCGTAGGCATTTTTTCTCTTTTTCGAAGTCTTTTTTTTATTGTTGGTACTGTCCTGTCTTTAATAAAGTTTGTTGAGGGTTTTCTTCATTATTTTTTTTTATGTTAAATTAAACAGGTGGTTACAGTTGATCAGATTCTGTTTGATTCTTTTTAACACTTCAATCATCAAACGATTCCCCAATTGCCCCGAGCTACAAATTAAAGCTCTATGTATGAGGGTTTTTAACCAATTCGATGTTGCCAATATTTTTCTGCGGAGAAGTAGAGCTGTAATTAACTCGTATTAGGACCATTATTTAGTACTTGCCTTTGAATATATGCCTTGCTTTGACAATCGGACGCTGTAACTCTATCATTAACTTTGACTTTGACGGTTGATAAACTGAAAAATGTCAGTGCAGTTCCTAAATATAGGAATGATGTCATCAACGTGTCTTACATAGAAGACAAATTTAAATGTGCTGACATTTGTCCTTCAAAATCCTTTATTTCCACGTTTTGACATGAAAAAGTCGGCGAATAGTATTGGACTGACAGAGCATGAATCCTGTGCAACAATAATCAAGAGGTTACTTGAATCTTGGAAAAAGGAGTTTACATGTGCTAGCCATATTAACAGTAGGTTCTTCTCATAGCTGGCTTTTTTGGATGAATCTCTCGATCTGGGGAGTGTGGGACTTATTTGAGTTAAACTCTTTTTTAAGCTATTAAATGTCTTTCTATGGTTTCAATCCAGGCTAATTATAATAATATATTAATAACAATTTAAATCACATCCACATAAAAATAAAAATAATAATATAATAATAATAATAATAAATAATATAAAAATAATATAATAATCAATCAGTCCTATAATATAAATAAAAACTAAAACTAAAACTTAAAAAACTCAAAAAATAATAAAAATAATAAATAATAATAATAATAATATAATAAATATAATAACTTAATAGGCATATAATTAAAACTGGATGAAGTAAAGTATAGGGTTTGATAGTTATGGAGATAATAATCAATAAAAATAATAATAATAGTAATAATAATGAGTATTAATTTGTGCTTTGGGTATGATTGATATATGGTATTTTAAGTTATGTTGGATTGTGAATTTTTGGATTGGATTAAGTATATTATTGATGAGTAATCAATAATATATTAATAATAATGAATTTAGATATTAGATAAATAATTAATATGAATATAGTATATAAATATGAGAGGTAGGATTATATGATAATGAATTCAATAAGTAGTATAAATAAGTTAATAATATCATAATATAATTATATTGAGCGGTTGTCATTGGTATGAACACTATAACCTTCTTCTCATTAATAACATAAAACTCACCAAAAAAAATAAATTTTACAAATGATAACACTAAAGAAGGACAACCTCACCACTAAATAAATTAACGAAAAATGCACGACCATACATAAAATAAAGTCAGGAAAAAGGACAACCATTCAATAAAATAAAGTAAGAACAAAAAGACAACCATTCATAAAATAAATTCTAAAAAAAGGCACAGATATAATACCAGTTTAATTATTGAGAATTTTTTTAAAGTTTGGAGCAAATTTAAACACGTCTCCGCATCTTGTGAACAAACTTTTCTTATGTAAATTATCCAAAATTTTTTTGAATTTCAACTTTAAAGTCAATGCCATTATAAGAAAGCAAATAATATATATACTTATAATATATAATATAGTTATAATATATTATCATAATATATATATAATATATATATTATATATATATATATAATATATATATATATATATATATAATATATATATATATTTTTATATATACCTGTATATATATATATATTAACCTGTATATATATATATATATTACCTGTATATTAATAATATATATATATAATTATATTTATTATATTATATATTATATATATATATAATTATATATATATATTAATTATTAAATATAATATATATATATATATATATATATACTATCATATATATATATAATATTTGCACATAGAGATAAATATATATACTCAAAGATATTTGTGCAATAAGCCGCAACAATTATTTGTATATTTGTAATGGTCCTAAGTGGGTTTGAACCCTTACCCTTAAGATGGAAATCCAGAGTGTTACTCTTGACCACAATGAGCTAAAAGGAAACCCGCCAAATACCTCTGAAAGCTTAGCTTAAGACCATAACACATTATATAATATATATATATATATATATATATATATTATATATATATATTATATATATATATATTATATATATATATATATATATATAATATTTATATATATATATATATATATATATATATATTATAATATATATATATATATATATATATATATAATATATATATATAAGCAAAGTGTGTAACATTATTGGCTTAATAAATTTGCTATAACATCATTTTGGAAAACTGATCCTACACCGCGGACGCCTCCCCTTCTCTCATGAATTAATGATCAATAACATTGCCATAAAATAAATTTTAGAATCGTGCCGCTACACAACGAACGAACGACTCGTCCCGCCACGCAACTGAGTAACTTGGAGGTTGAACGATCGACGCTTATGGGGCGAAGTCCCAAAGGATGAGATTTTGGGATGTTGCGTTGACATGTAGGAGGGATTACTTGATCTTCAACAAGTAGTGAAGCATTTATTGTTCGCCTGTGATTTCCCTAGGGAGGAACTCAAGACCTGAAGAAGCTTTCGATAAAAGGAGAGATGAGAATGAAAAATCGTTCCTTTAGGAGTCGCAGAGAGGAAAGAGTATAAAATTAAAATTAAAAGTATATATTTTTTTGGGGAAAAGACAAAAGCATTAATATTGATAACGAATTTAGGTATGCGCAGATGTATTTACATGCTATTTATTCAACCACAAATACAAATAATCAAATACACGAAAATACACACAAATATTTATATTCAGTATATACAAATAATATATATATATATATATATATATATATATATATATAATATATATATAGTATATATATATATATATATATATATATATATATACTATATATTATATA
>JABUQX010054805.1:10000-24365 GCA_015478945.1 Trachelipus rathkii
AAAACAGTTTATAAGCAAAATTTACCTTGACTCGCCCTATCTAAAAGCCCGCGTAAACCAGAGCCCCCCCAGATATGAGAGCATACTCCATACAAAGGGCGGATGAGACCCTTGTATAACTGGAGGTAACGTTGAGAAGAGGAAAAGAAGGTCTGCAGTCTAAAGCAGAAAACTCCCGAGTTTCTTTGCAGGCCGCCCTAGCAACCGTTTGATGTGAGGTTTTCCAAGTGAAATTTTTTTTGTCTTATTTTTAAGGCCAAGGATGTTTGTATTGTCGACAGGAGAGACGAGAGAAGCCCGTCGAAAGAGATAGGAAAGTAAGAAGTGTCTTTAGCGAGTGGTGTGACCGACCACCACGCCGAAAATTTGCTATCCGATCCAGCGATAATAGATCGGAAAGATTGAAGACGAAGTGGCAATTCTAGAAGTAAAAGAGGACAGAATTGAAATGAGTTGAAGAATGAAGGGTCGATCATCGGGCATATGAGTAGATAAGGTTAGATGTAGCAGGTGAGAAGATTCAATTAATGGAAAAGTAAGAGTAAAGTAGACATTAAGTAAGACAGAACCCTGAGAAACACCACTTTGATCAGAAAAAGAGAAGATGAAGTTGCGCCATCAGACAACAAGCCGACATGAGCGATTTGAAAGAAAACCCTAGACATAAGTAAGCAAAAAATAAAGGAATGCCTAAAGGAGTGGAGTGTGAGCTTGGTTGAGGCAAGAAAGACCCGGCTCAAATGCTGTTGGATATGTAAGCGCCACTACGCAAGTCTCGCCGTATCCTAAGGCGCAACCATAAATATTCCAGTTAAAAGAGGAGTTGAAAGTATCAACCTACGCCAAGTTATAGACCTCTAGCGCGCGGGAAAGTCCATCTCGTTCGAAAGAAGGAATGGGATTCTCAACATGAGTCTAAGAAAATGAGGAGTTGAGAAGAGGTTTCAAATGATTATAGCGCCTAGATATAAATAGTACAAAGTGAAGAAGTACAGCGAGATAGTTAAAGGATAGAGCGTTTCGCGTTTATTTGAAGTAACTTATGCGTGCTTCCAAACACTGAGGGGAGAAAATTTGTTAGTAATGAGTCAAAGAGAAAAAGCTATGTTAAACGAGGAAGGGCCAGCACGTTACACACATCTCACTCTTAATTCACACACAGAGAGGTGTTAGGTAATGAACACTTCGGCCAACACCACACCTGCTCTTGACAGCCTAAATTACGATTATATCGAGGTAGATTTCAGGTAGCTCCATGCGCATTCCAATCAAACTAATATCAGACCTTTATTGGTTACAAGGCATAGGACACCATCTGAGGAGGAAGAAAGGGCGCAGAGATAAGGAGAGTATATCCCTAAGTATATCGTCTTAAGGGTTGAGTAAGAGCGATAAAAAATAGTATAATATAATTAGATATATACTATGAAGGCCAAAGTAGAAATGAATTATGGCACTATTTCAATGAAGAGAGATATACAAATACTATAACCATATACAGTATGAAATAAGAGAGTAGGAATAGGCAAAGAATTACAGAGTATTAGAAGTGTTTATGAGCAAAAGAGGTCTAAAGACATAGATTTAACTGCAAGTATAGCGAGAAACCAAGGATTTAGTCGATCTACTTATCGTTATGTATTAGAAAAACCCGTATTTTGCTCGATCGAAGAGTATACCTCTGCAAATCAAATTTCTATAAAATGAATCATAGGAGAAATTAGAGCTAGAGAAAATATATTGAACATAAGATACAGATTAATTATATGTTCGCAATCTCCGCGATACGCCCTGTTCTCTAGTCTGTGAAGATGGCCTACTCTTACATTCGTGAGAGAGACACAAAGCAGATCTTATGGCTAAACAGGTACCTGTATCATTATTGAGAGACTCGCGAAGAAGAGATTTAGCTGCAAAAAAAGTTAGGAATAATGCTTCTATCATATTACCAAATATCATACACGGAATACTACAATAGACCATCACGCCTTCCACATGATCCTTAGCCGACAGAAGCCGTAAGACTATTCACCAGAAATGACACTAGTCACAGATATCGATTCCAATATATAGTAGCGTATAGAAAAACACGCAAGCCCCCCCATCGGCAACCATCAAGAAGGTAGTGTGTTATAAAAGAGACGGGTAGGCAGAATGGGAACAAGTTCGTGAGAGTAAGGTCATAATATTAAGAGAGGGGTATTTACAGGTTAATTCTTGAAAGTATGTAGAACATAGAGTCCTCAGTTTCTAATAAAGAAGGCAAGTTGTAAGTCGATTCCAATTAATGATTAATTCAGAAAAATCTTATGTAGGCGCTCCATAGGTGTGCTTTTCAAAATTAAATTTAGCATGATAAGACTCTTATTATTTAATTAATTTGATCTATAATTATTAAGTATAGTTATGTAATTTAATTGATTATATAGTAATAGTATAAAAGACATGAAAAATACTTAAATTGTCTGAGTAATGAATATAAGGAAGAAGAGTATACGTTTTATAAAAAAATTAGCTTATTATATATTAATTGAATAATACATTTATATTTTACTTCAGTAATTTCGATCTATTGGGATTTTTTCGTATTATATATAGATTTAATCCCTATTATATTATAGTGATACTTAATTCTTCGATAAACCCTATAAATATACGGCATCGGCGTCCTTATGTCCATGGTTGTGTTCTCGTCACGAGATAATATAGACCAAAGATTGTATGATAAACTTTAATAAAATGTCAGAACGCTTGTTTCGAATCGTATTTTTTTCGCAGAAAATAGATCTCTCTGATAAATTAGAGTGCGATAGGACCCTGCAGGCTTTAACTCCACTAGCTGTACTATCTCTGAGTAATATTCGACAAAAAGAAAAAATAGAAAGTTTTTCTTCTAATAGTTATCGCTGCGTCCCTCATCACGGAGGGGGAATATAACAGATCCCACCCTGTCTTTCCCCAGTGTTCCTAAGGACTGACCGCAAATGATTCGCATCGACTATGCCTGCCATCTCTGGCGAATAACAACCACTTCGTTATTTACTCTTTAGATTCTATAAAGCACCATCGTAGCGAGAGACATAGGAGCATCCTCTAACATGTTTGTTACGTTAATTAAGCATCTGCACATGGTGTGTTAATTTATTATATATCCCTACTTTTATTTCATTTTTTTTTTGAATAATAACTTGAATGGGGGAGTTTTTTTTTAAAAAAAAAAAAAGTGTCTTAACTATACTTTGTTAACGCTGGATTTCACATCCAAAAAACTTTGTCGATGTACTCTCTTTTAATTTATCTCTAATCATGATAAATAGTATTTATATATACAACAGCGAGTATGACGAGCTTCCTAAAAAATCTTCTACTATAGTAATTGTACAACACTGATTTATTGCAATATTAGTAAGTAATAGGTTGGAAAGTAGTACTACTAGTTGTCACTATTAATAAATATTATACCCTACATCATCGCTAATATAGATTAGTATTATATAAATCAACTAAATGAGATAACTAACATTTATATAAGATTGAGTCAATACAGTAATGTATTACTGTTCATGCTCGTTCGTCTTAATATTCTAGAAATTTCTAATAGTGATAGATAGTATAATAGTGAGACTAATAATTAATTGGAAGCTCGTAGTATAGTATTTATAACTTTATTGATATACAATTTTATATATTAGTATCATTATTTTAAATATTAAGTTTAAATATTATATATTAGATTATTTAACTTAGAGAATTTAATTATTATATATTATATCCTTATAATATAAAGTCTTAAGTAAATAAAATTATATTTTTATCATAATTTATAAATTTTAAATAGAATATTTACTTATATAATATATATATATAATATATAATTAATTATATTATATATTTATAATTAATATTATATTATATATAAATTAAGTATTTATTTAAAATAATAGATATATTAATATATAAAATATATATATATAATATTATATATAATATTATATATATATATAATTAATAATAATATTAATAATATTATATTAATATATATTATATATATATAATATATAATATATTATATAATATAATAATATAATATATATATATATAAATAATATGATATATATATAATATTAAATATACTTATATATTATATATATATATACATATATATATATTAATATATATATTAATATTATAATATATATTCATAATAATATAATATATTATATATATATAATAGTAATATATATAATATATATATATATTATATATTATATTATATTAATTCTATATAATATAATAATTTTAATATTATATTATAATATTATTATATAATATATTAATATTAATATTAATATAATTAAAAGTTACAATAAAAATGTTTTACTTTAAGTTTGTGGTAATAACCAGTGTTTTAATATTTTGGTCAATAACATACGTTAAGGAGAAATATACTGCTATCTTGAACATAGTTTTTTCATTATAAAAGGAATGTCAAAAAATATAATGTAAATTATTTTCACTAGTCAACGTAAACCACGTTTTTTATTTAAGATTACTATCATGATGTCCACGTTCTAATAATTTCACTATATTAAATTTCAATATTGAAATATAATAATCCACTAGTTTTAAAGCCATGTTTCATGAATTAAAAATGCGAGGACACCTTGAAAAAAACATAATAGAATCATACTCTGTCAATTTTATATCTTGCTAATAGATCCCGTTTATGCAATTAAATCACGATCACGCGAGAGAACTCGTTTTCGTCACGGGAGTCATGCTTTTCCTATCATTTGTTGGAGTCAGAGTAAGACTGGAAAACGAAAGGAGTTTCGCCGCCACTTCTACCAATACTATTTCTCCTATAATAATATTAAGAACACCACCCTCCTGACGGCAGTCCTGAGCGCGGCCCTATTTCAAGGAGTGGGCAGAGGAACACGATAACAGAAAACCCACCGTGTCATAGTGCCCTTGAACCTCTTTACAGCGTTTATTTGCCTCATATATCATCTAAATGTACGAGACCACATAACTTTATATCAAGTTTCGCACCCGTGAAGCCCCCCCCAGAGCAACATAAATGCGGAAAGAGCACTCTGTAATACACAGTTCGAGAAGTATTACCAAGAAGAAATTCTAATATGTCTAGTCTATCACAGAAATTATATGATGAAATATGAAAAGTTAACCACAAATACACAGTAAAATAAAGTCTAGATATAGTAGTGTCAATATAACTCAACCGCAATATCTCTAGAGCGTAAGAGTATGAGCGAACTGAGCACCCCTTGATTATAATATACGAAGCTAGACGCAAAGGAGGTAGAAGCCATATGATCAACTCCTACTAAGCATCATTCCCGTATAACTTAGTAAATAAAATAAGATAAATATATATAGATTAAATGCTAGCCAATCGATTACTAATATCAGTCCGCACAATAGAGGTATCAATAGAGAGTATTGATAAAGAAGGATGGATTAAGATTATTATTAGTCTCTTAGCTTTAGGACTTAAACCATCCTATAGTATAGAGTATGGTGCACTAAAATCCACACCACTCCACAAAGTGATATATAGAACACAGTACTTTACATACAAATAGGTGAATTAAATAGACCACTATATATAATACTATATAATTTGTTAAAGCAATTCTGTTCACGTAGGAAATACTGCTGCTCCACACCGGGTAGGGTGCGTATAATAAGCAGATGATTCACTCTTCTCTATGCTTCTGAGGTTTCTGACAGTCATCTTCATCAACATTTATATCGTCAATATAATTACTTGTGCAAATACTGGCTATTTATTCATTTTAGTAGCTTATTGTTGAACTGAAGACATCACACGGTATATTCACAGTGGGTTGTTTAGACGCTTATGCACACCCGTGACCGGATGTGGTAAAACAAGGAAATTGTATTCACCTATCATCTTATGAGGAACGGTGTGCTTTTGAGTCAGATGCCTCTAAAATTAAAAAAAAAAGTTAATTGGATATATATGTCAAAAAAGAACTGTGATACTTAAAAACAAGTTATAGCAGAATGAATTTGTTTTCCAACGGTTAGTAGCATGGTCACACAGACCCGACCATAGGAATTATCTCCAATTCCAGTAAATCACGCAAGAAGAGAATCGTAGAGACCATTGAAGACATATGTAATAAGTAACTCTTTAAGATGTCGAAAGAGGGAGCAGTAATAATTGAATATATATGTGAAGTATAGTAAAATTAGTGAGAGTTGATATATAATTCCGGAGCATAAAGTAATATAATATAGTGTAATCAAATAATTTTAGAAGTACAGTATGAGTTATAGTACCACTGAGTAGATTTGAAAGTAAGTAGGAATAAAAATTGGAGAATCATAACGTAAACCTTGTATAATGAGATACACCACAATTATAATAGAGCAAATGGATCTAGAAGAGTACCCGCCACGCTCATTACGAATATTGACTATTAATGGATAGTCACAGATCTGATTAGATGATAACATAGATCAGTAATACCTGACTATAAGAGAAAGAGGAAACCCAAAGTATAAGACTTATATAGTGATAGTGACTATAGTTAATGTAAGTGATTATAGTAATGTTTAAAGTTTTAGTGCGATGCTACGCTATCCGAGTTATTGCGTTTGTGAAAATTAATTTGTTTTATAACTATTATACTATTCTTAGTCTATTATTATAGTAAAATATATGATATATAATTATATATACTATATGTATATATTATTATAATATTAATTATTAATATATATATATATATTATATATTTATACTAATATAATATAAGTAATATATATACATAATATTTATATATATATATTATAGATATAATATATATATATATAATATATATATATAGATATATATATATATATATATATATAGAGATGAGAGAGAGTATGCCCGAGAGAGAGAGAGAGACGGGAGAGAGAGAACTATGAGATAGAGAAATGAGAGCATGCGAGAGTAACTTTCACAAGAACACTAATAAACACATCACAATGTTTTGATTATATATGCGAAATTAACACCATTAGTAACAACAACGAGCATATTGTATTGCTATTGATTAGAAGTTCAAAATAGATTCGCGTAGAACATTTACTTCACGTTGCCTAGCCAAAGTGGGAATGTACCAATGATTAATATAATTAGGTTCCCTCACTGTTTTGCTGTGCAATCCTCCGCTGTTAGTATTCTCATATGAGATTGGACGAAGTGATTCATGAAATTATGCCTTTTTTCAAACGCCTTTATGATTTCGAGAGTAATTACCTAAAGATCACCACTCTTGATATATTTGCTACTCATGGTAAACTATATATATATATCTTAAATATATATATATATATATATAGTGTCATGTGGGTGGATTGTGTCAATGTATGTCAGAATTGATTATTTTGAATACAATGTACACTGTATCATAATAAGAATCGGATAACTCCGTGAGTTTACAAGTTAATATGGAATCTTCTCCAAATTCACGAAGACGTATAATAAGTTACTAGTATATTCATATCATGACATATGCAATGTGGTATATAGAATAAGATTTTTCACTTTATAGAGTAAAATCGCATCATAAGGGTGTATAATATCTAATTATTATATTCTAGTATAGGAGGAATTCTGTCACCACCACACTATATAACCAATCATGAAGTATTGACTATTTATTGACGATCTTATCATATAGTAAGTTTGTAAAAGTAGCATATTTTACTCATCACAAATTAGTAATGGTTTCACCTCTGCCTACTGCAAGAATGCACCTTACATGAAGTATAAACATAATGAGATTAAATGAAAGCTACCTGTTGCCAAAAAAATACGTTAATGAGTTCATAAGTTATATATATGATGGTATACCCTAAAGGATCGGTCACTTTTACTTGGAAAGCGTTTTATACCAAATTTCTTCTCTTGATAGAGTTGAGTACAGTCAGGGATAATGATAAAATACATTATATCAGAAAAATTGTGTAGCCACAGTAATCTCTACTCCAAAAGAGAGAATAAGTGTACATCAATCTCTAATTTAACATTGGTGATTCTTCATAAAATTTATCTGCCTCAGCTGCATATTAAGCTAGGATAAATGAAAAATGTATTTCGTCAAAGATTAATGTAAAATAATACTTTAGCAAATAGATCAAATATTTAAGAACTATATAAATTCCAAGAATAAGTGAGATTGATAAAATCACAGTAATGTTATATTTCATGGGATACAGAATGATGGAGCTGTATTGAACCGACAAACCGATGAAGGAATAAAGCTTAATGATTGAAATGAAAGACTCACGGCTATGCATTAAGTAAGTTATGTTAGAACTTGTGCTGTAACCAAAGAGCTGAGGAACTATTCTACCATTGTGAAAGAGGCTTAACTGACAGTCATCAAGCCTTGATAAGGCAATAGAGCATTATAAAATCCACTCCCGAGTTATTCACTTGGAACTTCTGTCCCTGAAAATCTTTGGGCTATGTACACTAAATGACGTAACTACGTGAGGATAGTATTTACCCAGACATTCTGATGCTTTATGTGAATCCCTCATACTGACAAGAATTAAAGGTGAGCACTTCTGTGTTGGACCGATTACTTTGATGATCAACTTATAATAGAACTTAGCCAGAAGCTAATTACGTCGAAATTCATATTCCTCTAACATTTTCTAAAGGTGAGTTTTAATATAAATTTAGCTCGATTTGTAAATTATAAAAACTCTGGGTGGCAGGAAAAAACTGTAAACATATTTGAGTCCAGCGGAAAAAATAGATATAAGAATACACCATATTTCATTTGTGGGACCAACATTTTTTTTTGACAATTGTAGTGTTGAACCAGTGTAATTGAATCTAATAAAAAAAACTTAATAAATTATAATTAATTTATAAAACATTTTTGAACAATAATACTAAACATAATTTAAATCTAAGAAACATTTTCCATAGACATGATAAACAAAAAAACAAAATAGTGAAAACAAAGTAATTTTATTTTAATTACAAATGAACATTAGTGAAAAGCTATTATAGCATAAAATATAATTACCATTAAAAATTAATTATTAGGATAAGGACCACAACGATGAGAACGTTTATTATTGATTACATGGTTCGTAGTACTATTACTAATGTAGATAAAGGTATATGATTCTAGTCGATCTGTTCTGTAATTGTTGTATACACTACAGCAACTTTACAGTATAGTAACTATAATGATTGAAATTACTGTAACAATATGACATTCAAATTTATCCCAGTAGAGTAAAGGATTGACAGGAGACATCTCGATCTAAGTCAGCGCAATATGGAAATCTATTGTAATAATCAGCAGCATAATCAACACCTTTAAAAGATAAATAAAGACAATTACCAGGTATATATTATATATATATTATTAGATAATCTATAATATTATGAGTATTATAATATATATATTAATAATATCAATTATATATATGAGTATAAATAAAAAATAAGTATATATTATATTATATATACTACATATATATATATATAAATAGCAAATTAAATATTATATACGATATATGATCTACATCGAATAATAATTCATTCATTCATTCGCAAGTCTATTGCTAGTAATATAGATATATAATATCGATAGAGTTAAAATTATTTGAGATATACAGAATTGGATTTTTAAGATCTATATTGATATAGACTAATATATATATACCGTATTTAAATTTCAAAATAATTAATACTAGAGATTTGGAATTACTAATTAAAATAAAATGTTAATTCAATATGTTAATTTTCAGAGAAAAGACGGTAAAATGAATCATCAGTGTTCTAGTAATCATGGTCGATTAGATGTGTACGGTTAAAAATTTCTAATCATTATCTATCTGAGGATAGTTAAGCTTACATTGAGTCATTATACTATTTATCATAAATATTTAATAATCGAGATATATTTATAAAAGCTTATATATATAGATTATATATATATTAGATTAATATATATATTTCAATAATTCTCAAAAAATTATAGTTGGGAAAATATGTTTTAGATTTTCTTATTTTATTATTAATTTATATTAAAATAGCACTCGATTTATTCCCTTGTTAAAAAAACCTAAAAAATCTCCCGAAAAGGAAAGCGAGGTAGTTACAAATAGATATTATTATGAATGCCCTATAAAATAATATTCCATGAGTGAAAATGAAAATGTACGATGATATTTGCCCTCTTCTTGTGCCATATTGCGGAAAGAAAGGAGAAGAATTAAATTCCTTTTAAAATTTTTAAATAATACTAATAATAATAATAATAATAATAAGTAATAATAATAATAATATAAAATAATAATTAATAATAATAATAATATATAATAATAAGTAATAATAATAAATAAAATAAGCCATTGTCTGATATTTGTATTAAATAATTTTATATGAATAAATAAATACGATATAATAATAATGAATTTAAATAAAAATAAATTAATAAACGGTAAAATAGGGATAATAATAATATATAAAAATTAATACACTAAATCAATTAATAATAATAAATATATAATGAAATGAATAATAATTATAGTAAGTATATTACTAATGATCTACATATAATAATAATTTAATTATATAATAATAATAATTAAATATATTAATAAATAACAATAAAAAATAATAATACAATCTAACATATTAATATATTTAATAACTAAAATAATAATAGATTTTTTTAATAATATTATTATAAGTTTTTTTATTAGTTTTTTTTAATATATTTTATATATAATAATATATTTATGAATATATTAATATTTAATTAATTAATATATTATTTAATAATAAAAAAATTAAAATAAATAATAATCCAAAATCAAATAATATCATGATTTTGAGCGTTTTCTTAAGCCATCCCATAAGTAAGTTCTTATGCCAACAGAGAAGAAATTTTCTTAGAAGATTATTCTGAAATAAATAAAACAATTTACTAAAAGTATTTATGATTACCTTGTTTTTTAGTCAATATTAAACAAAGTAGCAAGAAATAATATTTCACTTTGAATATTTACAATTTTGAGAAAATAAATATCTGTGTTAAACTAATAACAAAAATAAATAAATTAAAATTAAAAATTTAAAAGTTAGTAAAGACCTAGCCTTGATTTGACTGGTTGCATGATGTTAAAAAAAATTGGCATTCATTAAAATTTATGTAAGGCGTTCTGTGTCCCTAAGAGCAACGATTCCCCTAGCCGCAATTCATAAAAATCATTTTTCTTGTTATGATGGAGAAGATTTGTTTTATGTTGTTATCGTGATTGTCATATGTTCAGCTTTCAAAGTTGAAATACTCAAATATTAATAATATAAATAAAAAATAAGAATTAATAGATAATAAAATAATAAAATAAATAATCAATAATAATAATAATAAAATAATAATAAAATGATATAATTAATAATATAATCATATCAAAATAATAATAATAATAATTACTGTGGAACTCTGTATGCAAGCTAAATATAAAAAAAACTATTAGAAAACAAGAATGCAATAAAAAATAAAGTTCTCAGATAATATAATAATAATAATAAATAATTAATAATAATAATCATAATAATAATAATAAAAATAATAAATAATATAAAAAATAATAATAATAATACATAATAATAATTAATAATAATAATAAAAATAACATCAATAACAAGCGCACGCAACTACTCTTAGCCATAACATTAGGCGTTCAGCTGTGTCTAAGATCAATCATGCTCCCAAATGTTAGGTTTTTTAACTTGTTGTTAACGACCACAAAAGCGTCGAAAAAAATTCGCTTCAAAAACAAAAAATTAATATAATAGAGCAATGATATAAACAATATTCATAGCTTCAAATTCTAATTTAGTTGTGAGAGCTCCCAAAATTAATTAGCTGTAATTATGATTTTATTCTCGTGTATTTATCGTTTTATCATATCATATTTAATCACCGTCAAAAGTAGATGAGGCAATTTGCGAAGGATATTAAAAAGAATGCAAGTTTAAATATTACATAGATATTTATGATTAGTAAATTTGCTTGTAAATAGGGTATAATCAATATTACGGAATTTATCATATTATAATTTAAATAATTATTATTGAAGAATATTATAATAATAATATAAATAAATAAAAAGTAAATCAATAATACACACAAAAAAAACAAATTTAATCATAATAATAATTAATCTATTCATCATCATCATCATCATAAAATGAATAATTCAAAATATTTAATATCAAAACTCTTAATAAATTAATATATCTATTCTCTAATAAAATGGTATGTGAATTAAATAATATATCTAATAAAATAAATATTATGATTATTAGATCTGTTTATATTAATAAGAATAAAATTTTACTTTATTATATTATATTATATTAATAATTATATTAATATTTAAATATATAGTTATAATATATTATTTATAATACTAATTTATTACTGATTTACACATAAACACTCAGCTACTACTAACTACTACTACTACTACTTACTACTACGTAACTACTACTACTACACTTACTACTACTGCCACCTACTACATAACAAATTATGATAATAAAATAATAATAATAAATATTTAATTTAAAGATATATATCAAAAAAATAATAACAATAATAATAATAATTAATAATAATAGATAATAATATCAATAATAATAGAAATAATAAAATCATAAAACAATAAAATGCCTTATATAATATAGTTAAGGTTAATAATAATTAGTACGAGTATAGATTGGAATAACTAGGGATCTTAAAAATAAATAGACAAATAAGAGCTGATACTTGAGAGAACATGTTACATTAAGATAGTAGTATAATAATATATCAATGCATAACAAGCATTATCATAAATAGAAATACAATACTAAGATTACATGAATCTATAACATTATTTGAGGATAATAGTATTACAACAATAAACATATAAATAAATTAACACATCTATATGACTAGTTAAGAAGTGATTAATATGATTTCAGAAATAAGTAAATTCGATTCAATTATCATAATAACGCAAACAGTTTAGCGAGGAAAAACTATTTTAGGATTGTGTGGAACCGCATTTCCCGCCCACTTTACAAAATAAATACGACCAACTATATATTATAATCTAATGGCTTTATATAATGCTAATATATTGATCATACTCTGCCGAAACATCCACATTGAGAAACTTTAACCTAGTAACCTATATAATAATATCATTCTTGAATAAAACTTCAGAAACAATAATGTAATACATTATTTTTCATACATTATTAGCTCGTTAGTCTGAGAAAAACCTAGAGCGCCATGATATAATATTAATGTGACTTATCTGCACGAAATATTGTATAAATTATCATCCCTTCAACGATACGTACAAAACCATATATATCCAAAATCTTTACCACACTATACACTAATATATCATATATAATTTCCACTGGTACAATAATACCTGCGACTAATTGGAATTGAGTAGGAAATGTTCAGCACAAACCAATACCATACTTGGTTATACGCGAACCAAAATATAGTCCCGTATAAAATGGACCAAAAAGAGAGCCAAGGCAATAGTGATTGTCAATAGATTATCGAATTGACCATTTATATGTAAATAATATTAAATAATGAATGACAGCTAATTCCTACGTAAGCTATAACATCAGGATATTCATCTTATAGAGTAATCTAAAATAAATAGTACCCGAGAATCTCGTCAAATCTCCTTGAACTTCGGTATGTTCTTAGAGTAGGACTCTTTAATATAAAGTTATCTTTTGCCCTTATTTACTTCTTATTTACGCGATAATACTAATTGGTGATTTCGAACATCTTCTGGTAGCTATTAACAACAAATACATGATACCTCTGTTATAGAGCCATAACCATACTAAGTACAGTACAACCCTAACGTAGCTGAGTATAAGTGCGTCTTAATATACATGAGCTTATATTATTAAAGGATTATGATAATATTTACTTAAATGAACTATTAGTAATCATAACTTAGCTTACAAATACCCATTTATCATACAGATTAGTAACTATTTAATATGACCATAATCTCAAAATAAATCCTCTAATCTACATAAATAAACTTAGAAGTATATATATTACTATATATACCGAGTGTGTCCGTATCTATTATATTATATATAATAGTAGTGATAGTATTTTCTATTAATGATATATATTTATTGATTATAAACAAGCTCTAAATAAATAATTAAGATGTATTAGATTATTATATATAATAAGTATATATATTATATAGAGATATATATTAATGTCAACTGTGTATCTGTGTA
>JABUQX010054806.1:0-2500 GCA_015478945.1 Trachelipus rathkii
TTGAGAGAGATCCTCTGTCCCTTCGTCGGCTCGAACCCCTATAAGGATATAAAAAGAAAAAAATAACATTTTCTCCAAAGCGATAAAATTAAAATACTATTGGCAACTCTTGCCATCTCGTGAAAGTAATGCAGGGAATTCAAGGTCAAATCAACACTGTACGCTTTGCCAGATCTAAGATTGTATAGTATTTAAGGTGTTATTAATAATATTAGAATAAAAATAATTTTTGTTTAAGTTTCAATCGAGGAAATTGCTTGCTAAAATCAAAATGTTATTTTTTTCCTGTAGCTGTTATAATTTTTGTAGTTACATTTGCATGATGCTTCTCGGGAGGTGGCCTATAATATATATATTATATTATATATTATATAGTATATATTATATATATATTATATATATATTATATTATATATATATATATATATATATATATATATATATATATATATCAATATATTATATATAATATATAAATATATATACCTTACAACGCTCAGGAAAAAAAATATTTTTAATGAACTTAAATCGAGTACGAATTCAATATCCCCATATTTATAAAACTAAGAGCTCAATTTTATTAAAAGCGCAACAAAATCAGTAAAAATTAATATTTAATACTAATATGAAAAGCTGATCTGATTACTACTCCCAACTCCACACAAGAAACATTCTCATGTTATAAGCATGAAAATTAAAACTACTGGGTTTTGCCGAGGCAAATTAGCTACTAGTCTAGAAGGAATCTGACTCAAGGGAGTATGGCGACTCTGGGTCGGAAGAATGAATCAATGATTCTATATGAAATTATGGATTAAATAAGTCTGTATAAGAGATTGATAAGTTAGCATCAAAATTAAAAATTAGTTAATTATTATTATTATATTATTTCCTGCTAATGAAATTTAAATTAGGATTCTTTAAACAAAATGACTGCTAATTGAGTCGCTCGGCAAATACGAACTAGCCTTGCCATATAGGAAAGGAAAAATTTTTTTCTGACTCAGAGAAATAACAATGTGCCACCAATCGCTAATATTAAAAAGGGAATCGAGTAGATATTTAAGTCGGCGGCTTATCCAGTGAGCTTCGAAACGAAATCATATATAATATATGATATATATATATATATATAATATATATAATAGTATATATATATAATATATATATATATATATATTATTTATTATATATATATATATTTTTATATATAATATATATATATTGCTGACTTTTAAATATTTTTTGGGTTACTTAGGCAAGTAGGCGTTGCCTACTCTGCCTACCCTCAAAAGCCTTGATAAATCTAATATATATAAATATATAATATATATTATACTGATATATATATATATCATATATTATATATAAAATATATATATATATATATATATTATTAGTATATTAAATATATATATTTATATATATAATAATATATATATATATTATTTATATATATATATATATAATAAGTATATATATATAGATATAATATATATATATATATATATAATTATATATATCATATATAAATATATTATATATATTAAATATATAATTATATATATAATATATATATATATATAATTATATATATATATATTATATTATATATAGTATATATATATATAATATACTATATATATATATAATAAGTGTATGCTTGCAGATTTCATTTTTTTCGCATCCGCGGATGCGGATGCGGATGTTTGATTTAACATCCGCGGATGCGGATGTTTAATATATATATATATATATATATATATATTATATTATAAATTATTTATATATATATATATATAATATATATTATAGTATATATATATATATATATATATATATTATATATATATAATATATATATATATATATAATATCATATTATATATCGGTTTTAGCCAACAATCTATTCAATATAACTGTTGACCTACCAAGGGTGGCGGAACGGGGACCCAATCAAATGGAACCAATCAACCTCTTTCCTTAACCTCCGACCTTAATGAAAGAATTTTACTTTTACATATGGAATTATATACTTTTGCTACAATAGCATTGAAATTCAATATGGGAAGGTTGGTGCTTGAGAGATATCAATTTTTCTGTCGAGAGTCTGTTTCTCTTTTCATCATTATTAGCCTGAAGCATTTGCTTAAATACTCTTCTCACTTGGAAACACTAGTTGGAGGAACAGGCCAGTATTTCCTTGCAAGTTTACTTAAGCGCGGGTAAACATTTGCATTTTGCTTAATTAACACTCTACCAACTGATAGGATCGTCATTTTGATTTGTATCTAGTCGTTTTCTTGTGATAGTTATTCAATCATTGCAATGCATCTGTTTGATAATGTATGTTGTTTCTTCATCACTTACTGGACTGATAGAAATTCTTCCAGTGAATCTGTTTATTGATTTACTTCTAGGATGATGTTGCGTTCTGTATATTTTCATTTTTTTCTTTTAATTGACTGTTCGGATTAAAATTTTTCAACGCAACACAAAG
>JABUQX010054806.1:7500-10000 GCA_015478945.1 Trachelipus rathkii
TTCTTTGACATCTGAGTTGATACTGTGCGAGGTCGCCCGATTCCATTAGTAAGTTTTTTAAAACTTCCTCTTTCTCTAAGACGTTGATGGAGACGTGCAAACAAAGTATGATGCGGGATGACACTATTACGGTACATTTCTTCATAGAGACGCATGGCTGCTAATAAATTACCGTTCGTACGACCGTAATATATATATATATATATATATATATATATATATATATATATTCAAACAGAGAGATATATATAAGTTATATAAATATGTATATATTTTTATTTATATATATAGTATATATAAATATAAAAATATATATATATATATATATATATATATATATATATATATATATATATATATATATATATATATATATATATATATATATATATAAAACAAACATTATATATATATATATATATGTATTTATAAGAGATATATATATATATATATATATATATATATATATATATATATATATATATTATTATTATATTATATATATATTGGAATTGTTAACTTATTATATATATATATATATATTGCAACTGTCAGGCAGATTAGAAAGTAATTAATAAAAGGGGTTGATTTATTGAAAATGGTTTTTCTGCTTAAAGTTTATTAATTATTTGTAAGTGAAATAATGGTATGACAGATGATAATCATTATAATGTAATTGCAATAATGGCAAAGGATATTTCAGTTTTATAAACACAGTTAATAATGCCCATATTTTAATATATCGGCAATCAGCCGGCTAAATGATAATGCATGAGCACTGAGCATTTTTAGTTTGTATGCTGCCTGCATTGGTATAAAATCGCTTTGTTTAACTTGGGCAATTAGATAATAATTGATATAACAATAGGAATTCACAATAGTATTATAATAATTGATTCAATAAGTTGAATCTATGGGAGAGATGCTGCGAAGCATCTTCCCGCCACACTATATCGTCGTGGACTCTCTCGTCTCAGGCCTTCAAGACCCTGATACAAGTTACAATCTCAAATCCTTGGCCCTCTATTTTTTAACACAAAAATATGACAATTTTAAGATATAATAGGCGGCATTTATTTGGCATTCTGATGCCCTCAGTAATTTTCCATAGCTATTTTTCAGAGATTTGAGAGCTTCGTTCCCACACACACAGCATGGGAAATATTGCATTTTCATGCCCCGCTCTCTCTCTCCTTTATGCCAATGAGAATGGAAATATCTCATTGCAAAATGGTGTACCCTGGAGTGACGTTGCAAAGAATTTCAACAGCAGACATAAGGTAACTTATGACTGCGATAATTGAAATATCATGCAAGCTATGTACCCTTTCATAAATCTATTTATAGTTATTACATAATATGCAATAGAATAGAACAGGCAAGACAGATCACTACGATAGGTAAAAAAGGAGAAGAAACAATTACATAGTGACGAATATAATAAAATTCATTTATCCCCGTCAGGTAATTGCAAATGAGTCCAATATACTACAATTTCTTCCGCCTCATTCAACCATGTTCGTCTGTATTTTCATTCTCTTTCTTCCTAAACAATTTTTTTTCAATAAGAAACCTACTAAATTTTCTCTTTTGTAGATCTGACCCTTTGGCCGACATTAGGAAATGAAACTTTGTTTGTTTAGAATCGAAATTAATTATCCAGAAATAAGGAATAATTCCTCTTCCTATGCATTTTATGTATTGTTACTATTTGTTCTTTTTCTTTATCTTTAAAAGGGTATCTTTACGTCTCCCTTTTTAATCTCTCTCTCTTTTTTTTTTATGTGACCTTCTCACAGCTACGATTGTTCAGGGTTTAAATGGCCCGTACAAAGGAATTCACAAGAGAGAGCGGTGGTTTTTGGTACCATCCGCATTTGTTCACTGGTGTGGAAGAAGAAGCAAATCTCGGCGTTAGCTCCTCCCACAATTTTTCATTTACGATTCGTTATTTTGTATGCCCACTTTTTACGTTATTCTTTCACAATTGTTTTAATTTTATTTAATACTCAGGATAGAATACAAGAGTCTACTAAGAGAGGAAAATTTGAAATAGAGGTGGAAACTTACCATGCACATTAAATAATTTGATATCATATTATAACCTGATAATAAGTTTCTGTAGACAGTTTTTTTTCTCTCAGCGTGAGATTGTAGCTGTCCACTATGGGCTCTTAGCTTTAACATTTATTTTTGTTTACACTTTTATTATTTTATTATTTAAAATACCGGATAAGAAATTTATAAAACCCAATATGAATATGGACATCAAAATTTTTAAATCATTACTATTATTTAAAAAAATATTACATTTGGATACATTGGCTATTTTATTCTTATTATTTTTAAGATTTTTATTCATAATAGAACCACCGATTCTTTTGGTGTGGAAATTTTATACACATTGGGAAAGCACACGAGTAGCCTTAACAATATCGTCACGTGGGAATTTATTTGTTTAGTGAAAACTTTCATTCCGCTGTTCGTTATTTTGTTCAGA
>JABUQX010054806.1:20000-32500 GCA_015478945.1 Trachelipus rathkii
TGCCTCATTTGTTTGACATCCCAAAATTGCGTGGTAAAAGAGCCGGTCTTGGTTGTACCTACCAATATGGTATACGACCTTGGTCCCCAGATCGTTAAGGTTTATAACCATATCCCCTACAACGAGCCAGTGCAACCTTTACTAGTTCACATTTGTGGAGGGGGCCCTAACAACCATGCCTGTAGTACCATAAGGCTGGTTGTACCAAATTCAATCTAGATAGATTGAATAACAAATATAAACCTTAATGATCTTACATAAAATATATCTACCTCTTAAAAGCCTTTGTATTATTATTACTAGTCTAAGTAAATTTAACTAACACCAAAAACAAATACCTAAAAACTCATTGACCTGCAGAGAATATTCAAGGTCAATTTGTTCAAAGAAAGACGATCAAAGTTGTCTTCTCTTCATCAATTGCAAAATTATGCCTCATTGCAATAATCACAATATGACAGTTTGTCTGTTTGTCATCATCTTCGTTCTCTTATACGAACATCATGAATTGTCGCTGTAACAAAATGAATTCTTCAACATAATAAATCGTCTTGGTAGTCGTCATGGAAACAGAATAAAATAGTATCTTCTACTCAAATATCGTCACATCCAGAATAATGAAAATCAAAAAAATAAAACCATCTCGTAGAAGCCACTTCGTCAACATTTCAATATAAATGATCAAAACTTCTTCAGAAAAAAATAAAATGAACATCCTTTTTTATTATTATATATATCATTATTTAATTTAATTTATGTATTGCATATTTTCGTCTCCATCTATGTTATTATCCAATTCTTACACTCTCTCTCTCCTTCGCAACAACAAACAAACATACTGTATGTTAGTGTATGTGCGTGTTTTGCAAGGTGTACATATGCTGTGTGCGTAAAAGAGAAATCAAGGACTAATAACGGAGAAATTAAATAACCCAGTTAAGTATATAATATAATTTTTTTTTTAGATCATAAAATAGCTTATAAATTTGTTTTAACAAATTTAATATCTGAAATCCAATTCCTGTCTGTGAAACATTTTCTTATATTATATATAAATAATCTTTCAATAAATATTTCAATTCAATCGTGCATAATCGCCTGTCTGTTGAGAAAAAGTACTTTCACTCTCATTTTTAGAGTTGCCATTACTTTATTAATTTTCAATAAATGCACAATTATTATTTCAGAAGGATTGTTTTATATAATCAATAAGAAAAACATTCACAAAAAGGAATATTTTAGTATATAATTCTTCCCAAAATATTTAGGAATATTTAATATTCGTAAATATAAATAAAATGATCATTTTGGAATAACGAACGCTGGCAACAATATCTTGTTATTTACAAACAAATATTGTGTGATCTAGGCCCTTGTCTTAACGTAGCTCCCTTCATTATGACAGACCTAATTCTCATTATTTTATACCTTTATAATTTTTATATAATTCATAAAGTGTTAAAATCTCATATATCAGTTCCTATAGAGAAAATAGTCATTAAATTCATTCCTTAATTTTTTTTTTCCCACATTATCAGTTACCAAAAATACAGTTATTTACATGAATGCTTGCCTTTCATATTTTATCAGTATCAAAACCCCCCATCAGCCTGTTCCAAATTGAAAATTTTTCATATATATATATATATATATATATATATATATATATGTATGTGTGTATGTATATATATATGTGTATATATGTGTATATATATATATATATATATATATATAATATATATATATATATGTATATTTTTTTTTTTTTGTTATTCTCTCTCTCTCTCTCAGATGATACTCTATAGAGTCTATACAGTATCAATAGACTATATACAGGTTAAACTGAAAAATCAAATAATATTCCATTATTGTGAAATGTCAGAACCTTGCAAAATTTGGTCAGATTGGTAAAATTTTTTGACCAGTGTTACCAATTTTTAAAACTAGATTAATTACCATTATAGTACCACTAATTATAATAATATAGAGCTATCCTGTATATATTAATAATTTTTCTTCTGGAATAACTATAATAGCCCTATAGAGACTAATTATTTAATGCAACTCTTCTACCTAATATATATAAGAGTTAAATAAGTTCTTAGTGTTGTATCCTTAACTTACCCTTGAACAAGAATTTTAAATGTGTACAATGTTCATTTTTAAAATTGCCATTAGAAGTACTAAATACCTTTGTTTTTGTCAACCCTAGATAGATGCCCATAGGAAAAATCTTTTTTTTTATTTTTTCCCTATCTGAAACCCACCAAAACGAGAGATCACTTTTATTTATTTTATCAGTCATCTATATCTTTTTAGATAAGATACTTTAATAGAATAGAAAATCGCTTTTTTCTTTCTTTTTACTAACTCATTTCTTCCAAAGAAGAAATGTTGGTACAAAATGTTGCTGAAAATTGTTTAAAAGGCCTAAATACAGATATCAACAGTACCAAGTTACTAAGAACTACTTATAATTCACGACTAACATTAAAAAGAAAGTGAAAATTTATAGAATCTGACAAGTATAGGTAAAATTATGAGTACTGACCAAACAGTAAGAGTACTTAAATAAATAAGTTCATGAAAATTTCCAAATATAGTACATTATCGATTCCCTTCTAATAGTTTCAAAATGCCAGAATATCACTAAGAACAGTAATAATTCTTCAATAAATTGAAACTATGTCACATTTTCCCTTTAATATTAGATATTTATAGTAATATTTATTTAATTTAAAGACCATTATGAAAACCACAGTCCAATATTGTTTACTATTGCTATAAATTGGTAATAAAATTTACTACACGTCCTACTTTCAGTAGGTACTTAACATTTTTTTTTATTTTCCCCAAAATAAACCATTGCCAATTATTTTCAATCCAAATTGAAAATATTTAATAAATTTTTTTATAAACACGTAAAGCACTTTTCTTTAATTTGAGTGGTGAAAACATGCATTTTGAAATATAGGAATAAAACTGTCGTAAATTCCCATGGCTGAAACTAATGCTATGCAAAATATATTTTTAAAAATGCAATACTCTTAAGTATTTGTATGCTCTATCATCATTTTATTAAGATGAATGTGTGTTGTTCATAAAAATAACAGAAAACGGAAAACTTTCCTACATATATATATGTAAGAATTACATATATATATATTAACTTAAGTTTAAGTAATTTATAGTATTAAGTTACAATGTGTTGTTTATAACAGTCACAAAAAAAATAAAACGGAAACTTTCCAATACTAGTTATAAATTAAATAATAATATAAATATAATATACTATAATATAAATATAATATTATATTATATATATATATATATATAATAATGATATAAATTATATAATATAATATATATTAAATTTATGAATATATTACTTACTTTATTAAGTTTACGTAATTTATATAACGGTATTAATTATTCAATCTCACGACCTCACATTGAATTGCTGAGGAGAGTTCATAAGCGTATACAGGGCAGGAGATAGACAGACCTTTCACCTGGACAGTACGAGTAACTCTACTCGGGTGTGGTCAAAGTATTGTATCGCTCCTCCCCGGAGGCTGCTTGAAGAAGAATTTCTTCTTATCATATATGAAAATACGCCCTGTAAACTATTTCCCTTTTCTCATAATTATGGCAAAGCTAATAATCTTAAAGAAAAGGAAGTATTTACCTTAAATAAAATTCAATATTTTCCTAAGTTAGCATATTAGCTTCATTTATAAAAATTCCCTACAAATACTTCTTAATGGATAAGTTGTTGGTCCCTAAGAATATTCTGGAATTTATTACCATATAAAATTACATTACCTAAATCTTTAATCCCCACAAGTAACTGTCATCTGCATTGCTTTTTAAAGAAATATTATAGCTACCACATAGTATAAACAATTATTGCTCCAACATGTGACTAAAACGGAAAGTTTCAATAAAATTTTTCACAATCAGCTGTCAACTCGCTTGTACAATATCTGTATACCAGAGTACTTTGCCACCTATTGTAACACTTAGCACCGCAGATGCCACAACCTCGACACCACTAGTGCCTCACTAGTGTTAATGCATCAAAAACTTGCATTTTTCATCAGTAAACTCCATGCCACCCCAGGGCACCATGGTTGTAAAAGGCTCAAAATTTGCATTTTTTTCAATCAAAATAACTACTCGTAATGGGACTTGCACTAGAACTTACTGGATTTACAGACACTATTTATGTCCTGTTAAATGTGCTCCCTCCTAATATCATTATATATTAATATATTAAACAATACCAGACAATCAAAATTAATTCAATAATTTACACAAATTAGATAAATTAATTACAATTATGATAGGCTTACTGCACTTAATAATACTTTTTGTTAAAGGTAACATTTGAAGAACTTGACTATCATGGCCCAGAATGGATCAGCATCAGCTAGCAATCAAACAATCCGCAACCCATCAGAAAAGGAACCATTTTTCGATACATTACATCACATAGGTACACCTTCATGAATCCGAACGCTCCATACTGACATTTTTATTCCATTTTAGGATGATTTAATATCAGCATATTGCTGATTACAATATAAGTTGAGTTAAAAATTTTATTTAAGTTTACTCAAATACCTCCATCTTTCTGTTAAATTACTAACCTTCTTCACATACCAGGTGGAATTGATGCCTATCCAAATGATAGTTAAAACTCACGCTTAGATGATATGTTATATCCGGCGATATGTGTTTTTTTTCAGATATTCTATTCTGGGATGCTGTTAACTGATATCTATACAGATGTTCTTATATATTTTTTTTGGACTTCACATCTAAGCTTATATAATTCCTGTAACAATTCTGACGATATCAACGACGTACATATGTTATATTATTCAGAGTCCCCCAGGTACTCATTTTATATTTAGGAATTCATTTTACTCACCACCTTAGTGATCATTTTTACAGCACATTTCCATAATTTTTCCCAAATTGCTCTCAGTTCTTAAAACTTATGCAATTTTCTTCAAATTATTTGTTTTTGTTCCCAAAACTTTTTAAAAGTTTCGATAACTTTCCATTTTCATTCACCATGGTACTTTTCATAAAGTTTTTCGGTATGAAAATTGAACACTTTTTCCATTCAGTATACCACACTGATACAACTTTTATAAGTTTTCATTTATCCATGCCTGCATACATTGATAATACTACTTATCAAATTTTTCTCAGTCTTCACTGTAATACATGTTTACTGTATACACTTTATACATTTTGTGTGAACATACATTCAAATACTTGTACATCATACCTATATGTTGTTTATATTGCCTTTTGTTAAATGTCTAATACTAATATCACCTTGTAAGTCACGATAGTTTTTTTTTTTTTTTCATCTCACAGATGGCCTCATATTCTATTTTGTGCGTGTGATATCATTGTTGTCTTAGCTTCTCTCTTAAGGGAGGGGACTTTAAAAATTTACACAAATTTTGTGCTAATTTTAATCAATTGAAACACTTTTCAGAACATAAACACTGAAACAGTTTTCAAAACATAACAATATAAACAATAATTATGCTGTATTCAACATTGTCTTCCAAATATATTACACAGTGCCTTAACTTTGTGTTTTCTGTCTGTAATATATATTATACAATGCCTTACCCTTGTGTTTGTCTTTAAAGTATCTCAATGTAACAATTACATGTATACTACTCACACTGACAGTCTTACTAAGAACACACAATTCTTACCTTTCTGTCATACATTTATTAACTCACAGAGCTTACATAATTGTCCAAATACATTTATTAACTCACAGAGCTTACATAATTGTGCCTAAATAACATTTATAACTCACAGAACTTTTACAATTATTGTATAATTTCTTCACACCCTCTTAAATATGAATAATTTCACACATCCTGTTCATCATATATTCGCTAATGAAATTATTCTATAAACAGAGTGAATTTGTTATCAGTTTCCATTCTTTTAATTAATAATATGAACTACAAAACCTGTTCATATTAAATAAATAATCATAAATGAAATCTACTCCGTGTTCAATACATTACATTCATCTCAATGTACTTTCTGCACATTTCTATGAACTGATCATTCTGACCATTCTTTAAAATTTTAATGAACTTAATTTTGTTCATTTTTATACTTTGTTTATTCTGAATACATCTCTCTTGCTACAAGCCTTTTATTCAGAATATACATCCCTTACTTCTGTTTTATTCTGAACACATATCTCTTGCCTACAGGTAGTCTTCAGTCAGAATATACCATTCATACAGAACTTCTAACACTTGTTGACTTTGGCTTAAATGTTGTTTACATAACCCTCATCAATCATTTGATGTGTCTTGTTTAAAATATTCATTACAGAACATACACTACTTTGTTTTGTTTTGCATAAAATTTCCTCTTCATTGACATATTACTCTTTATAGTACTATTGATATATTTTCAAGTTTGAATAACTATCAACACTACCTATGGAGATAGATCTGTTTTTATGTCATTAACTAGTAGAAAGGAAATTCATCCCTTCTATATAGACTATTCTATATAGGAAACTACATATCTACACAGAACCAACACATTCTGTACTACTATTTGTGGTACTGACTGTTTCTCAGTCTTACCCATTGTTTTTTTTTCTAGTATACAAAACAGAAAATGCTACACTGCCCTAATGATCTTATTCTTCTATTAGTTTAATTTAACTACTGATAATAATTTTTCAAGAGCCAATTTGACATTTTCTTTGTTTTAAAATATTAATAAATAGAGCTCTATTGTAATGTGAATTTCAATAGTTACTTTATTAATATTTATTTGTATACTACTTTCCAAAAACATAGACAATATGTCTATGAACATGCCTTTGCCACAAAGACATAATACAATCCATTTACCTAATATAGGTTTTGTTTCATCTTCATAATGATTTACTTACTTCAATTTAGAAATATGTAACAGCTTTAATATTTCTTCTTCATGGGTAAAAACAATTATTATGAAAGTATCTGAAAATTTTCCATTATTAAATTGTCTCACTTGTTTACATTTGTCTCACACAATTTACATAATGTTTTAAACAAACTTTTAATTGTTTTTTTTGTCTTCCTTCTTCCTATGCATTCCAAACTCCACAGTTTGTTTCATAACTCATTGTTTTATTTCTAGTGTACCCAAACTACTTGTTACACTATATTGTTTAAAATTTTGTTCTGAAAACACACAAATTTTATTCATTGACTGTCATAAAACAAATCTTATTTGTTTTCATCTCACACATGTACTCAGAATTCAGAATTTAGTTTTGTTACATTACTTGTGTTGAAATTTGTCAGTACCAAATACCAAATTTTGTCAAAATGTCAACTTTGTTTGAAATTTATGAAGCAACATAACTTTTTCATATTTGACATTTTAATTTTTTTTTCTCCATATATCATGGATAATTTTGACACCGTTATCTATCTTAAGTCCATCTAAGATAGTATATTATTTAATGACTTCAGTAATCAACTTTCATATAGTTTTTCTTCCATAAGTCATAAACAGGTGTCATAAACAAATCTACATTTGTTTTCTTCTGTACTAAAACTTCATAGTTTTGTTTTGAACTCACAAGCAGTCCCAAGGCAATTTCACAATTGTTTTATTCCTTGTGTATTCAAAGCATGGCTTTGTTATACTACTTTGTCTAAAATTTTGTTGCAACATTCACACAAATTTTATTCATATCAGTCCTAAACAAATCTCTATTTGTTTTCACTTTGAGTATTCAAAACATAGCTTTGTTAACCTACTCCTGTTGAAAATTTGTCATTTAGTCACACAATTTTCACTTAGAAATATCTGTTATTGACAACAATCAAATTTATTGCCAAAATGTCTATTAACCTATCTTTGAAATTATGGGACATCATAACTTTTCAAAATTTGACATTTTATTTCCCTTATATCTTTGATATTGAACACTGCCAACCCATCTCCATTCAGTCATCTGAGATAATAATTTATGACTTCTGTATTTTAACTTCCCCCAAAAGTAGTTTTAAAATCAAGTCTTAAATATTTATGTGCATTTCTTACTAATTAACTTATTTCCTTGACCTAATAGTCAATCAGGTACTACCTAACTAACCACCTAAATGCATATAACAAATAACATACATTGTATATTATTTGGCAGTAAGGCATATCTTCTACCTTGTTAATAACTATATTTCATACACATAATTGAATTAACCTTTTTCAAAGTACATGAACCACAAAAGGTTGTTCAAACATTCTTTATTAATGTTTGTACCACACAGTGCCTTGTATCCCACAGCTGTCTACATTCTCTATGTGTTCTTTGTTACTTTAAACAATTATAAAATTTTTGTTATACATAAAACACTTATGTAGAAAACAAATACCATCAATTTAAAATATTTTGTATATGTCTTGCATCTTACATATATTCTTAGAGTATATTCTAGCATCCTTTTTCAAAATATTTTGTTGTAATTGTGTATCACTTATATTCTATGTACAAATATTCTTTTACACAATGTACTATTCATTTATGATACTTCCTTTTAGATCATATTTCTTGGAACTTACATTCCAATTTTTCTTGTCCAGTGGGACTAATTCCACTAATCACATTGTTTAATTATTTTCTGACTATAATTGTCCTAGTAGTACATAAAACAACATTGTTTAATTGTTTACAAAACTACTATTGCTACAGTCATTCAAAACACCGACTTTGACACTAGCACACAAAACATGGTTTTTGTCTTTGTCCCAGTCACGATTTGTACACTCATGTAAATGTAAAGTATGTAAAACACTACTTTTCTCAATTGTTTCTTTATACTGTATATCAGTATACAATTAGAACTTACAATAACTAAATTCACAAAGGATTTAAAAGTTATTTTCTCTATTATATATTTTTTTTCCACAAACTGAAAACACAAATTACTATCAACCGTTTTTAACTAGAATTCTATTAAAAGTAGTTGACACTCAGTAATTTTTTTCTCTCATGTGTTAAATGTTAAAGACTTTACAGACTCTGTGCCATTTTTCTTTAACTTTTCAATGTTTCAATAATTCCTTCTCTGTCATTAATTGAAATTCTTAATTGTTTTTCTACCTAAATCATTGTGCTACCAATGGATCTTTCTTTAGAAGGTTGAAAATTGTTCACACTTTTGAACTGCATAGTTCATTTCAGTCCTCTACCCAAGGCTGAAATTTTAATTTTTCATTTGTTTACTTGTCTAAATGACTACAAAAATTTTAAATGAATCCATTGTGCAAGTGTCCTCTGTCAAACAGAACTTTCAATGTTTCATTTCTTATTTTTTTTTCCATCTTTTAAACAAGTTGAAAATATTTTTCTATCCCTAAGAATACTTACACAATTTATGTATTCTTAGCCAGCCACCTATACAACTGAAAATTTTCATATTTCATTGTTCACATTGTTTCAAGAATACTGTGTACACAACAATTGTATTCTTAACATCAGAAAATTGAAATAAATTTTTCCTGTTGTACACACTTTTCAAGAATCTACATCACTCCTTTGATAGATTCTTATTGCTTTTTGGTTTCAAAATAGGAACTTGCCTCTTATTTGATCCACTAATCATAATCATACTTTCATCTTCCAAGTATGATTAAAACTTTTTAACATTTTTTTTTACAAATGTTCTTTGAATTCAGGTATCTTATGCTTACTTGATCTTCATACACCCAACTGACAATGAAATGGTTCTACAAATTAACAATTCATTTCTTCTTTCTTTATAAGGAGAACTTTTGAAACCACTATTCATTTTTTTTTCTCATGTTTAAATATCATCTTTTCTCCTTGCAGATTTAAAAGATGACCACATATCTGATTCCTATGATATATTATGAGAAGAAATTTATTTTTTTTTGCAGTGAATTACTATGCAAAAATTTTGTATTTACTTAATCATTTCTCTAACAGCTACTACAGTTCCAGTCGAGCCATCTCACTATTATAATTTATTATAAAGTTATATAGCATAGTAGAACTGTAACCCATCATTTTGTAATTATATTCATATTAAATGTACTAAATGATTGTTCTAGCATAACCAAGCTTGAGTGTGTTTGAATAATTTTATGCATTTTTGTGAATGATTTATTTGAATAAATGTTCAAATGATTGCAAGATTATGTGAGAGAAAGCTGTAAACTTTTAAGAACTTGAAGATTTTTTTTTAAATCCACTCCTAGTTGGTTTTCTCAAATCAAATCCACCAAGGCTACATGGAATTTCCACAAATCTGCCAAGTTTCACATTGCAAAAATTTCCACCAGAGATCTTCATTTATAGTTTCACGAGATTCAGTATTGTTGCGTGTGCTTGCATACCGGATACTTGTATAACTTTGTGTAATTAAAAGAATGAATGATTTGGGTAATTAGCTTTTAGCTTCATCAGACTTAAACTCTGTGCTACTTATCAAATTCAATTTACCAAACTTATATATTCTTATTCATATCAAAAATTATACATAGAATATAGTATAATTTTTTTTTTCCAATCAGAAGGGTTACTTCCTTTTAATTTTTTTCTAATAACCGTTATGATCTTTCAGTTTTATTGGATTGAATGGCTCGTGACGAAGTACCAAACACTTACATCCTTTCACACACCAACTATTGTTTTTTTTCATCTCAAGAATAGAAATTGAAGAACTGAATTACCAAAAGGAAATAATATTATAAATAATAATACTACTGTTAAGTATTGATATATTATTATTATTATTATTATTATTATTATTATTATTATTATTATTATTATTATTATTGCAATACATACGTCACAATTGTTCCTTTTGAAATATTTGTAAAATTCAAACCAATTTTAGTCTTCAATTCTGTTCAAAATATTTTATTCAATATAACCATACCTGTTATATATTTTGGATATCCTTGTATATTTATATATATTATATATATATATGCCGGTATATACCAAATTATATGATAATTTACTTTTCTTAAGGGAAACCTATTTTTCTTAAAATAGTTTTTCATTGAGAATTGTTGAATTTTTAAGAAGTTCGAACCATATATCGATATCCTTCTTAAATTATTACTCATTTATTTAATTATTTGAAAGTTTAACAACAATAATGACTTTTACATATCATATTCGTTTACCATTAACTTGTCAATTGTTGTGGAATTTTCAAATTTTAGTTTTTTTTTTTTTATTGAATATCTTTAATTTTTTTTTGTTCATGATTTCGATTTCAATTTGGACTGTATAATATTTCAATTGTCATTACTCATTACAAACTTACAGTTTATAATGCCTTTTAAAGAATTAATTTATATAAAAAGTTTTTTTTTTTGCAAAATTTAGTTCTTTAATTTTTTTTTTCCAGTTCATTTTCTTTTACGAAAATTTTTGAGAGTTCATTGAAATTTCAAAAATTTTCTTTTCTTATAAAGATATTCAATCATTTACATTGCCATTTATGTCTATTTAATACCAATTGGTCATTCCTAAAATTTTTTTTTCTATCCGCGGAGGGGACTATTCAAATTTATTTTGACATGCTTGCCGTCATAAATTCTTACAAAGAAAGGTTCCACAACCATAGTTACCTTTCTCAACAACAATTATCTTTTGAAATTCAACCAAAACTGAAGTTGCAAACTTCCTTCAGAAGTAGAAAACTTCCTTTCAAATAAAATTTTTGAAATTCAACCAAAACTGAAGTTGCAAACTTCCTTCAGAAGTAGAAAACTTCCTTCCAATTAAAAATTTTGAAATTCAACAAATTAGAAGTTGAAAACTTCCTTCAGAAGTAGAGAACTTCTTTCCAAATAAATTTTTTTTCCTGTACTCTTCAAGTATACATTAATTGATTCCGATTGAACTTAGATATTGGATTCTAGTTTTATTTATAACAATACTTCTCTGCCGTTCAAAATCATAAGGAAGGGGATTATATAACGAACTATTATTTAGAATAAATAATATAATAAATTAAATAAAACCAGACACCTAGAGTCATCAAGTTTTCTGTCACCATCCCATTGGAATGTGGAGGGTTTCTCCTGCTCATTCTTCAGTCCCTTACTTCTTATGTTCCCCAGTAACACACCCTGCGCAAACTTGACACTAGTAAATTAATATATTAACAGCGCAGATACCGGTAAATAAAAAGCATTGAAAGCCGCTCCTGTTCTCTTTTGAATCTTGTTTACCAGTACATCAAGAAGTATCAATATTCCTTCATAAAAGTAGCACCGACTACAGTGATGTCATAATTCCTCCTCCTATTCCCCTTGTTATAATTATAACAATTGGTATTAAGTAATTTGATATATATGTTATAATATATATATATTATATATATATTATATTATATATATTTCTTTATTGTTTTTATTTTAGGGCTTTTAATCTTCGGATTAAATCTTTTTAAATT